>BQNB010015688.1:31146-72833 GCA_026074375.1 Tanacetum coccineum | reverse complement strand
AAAATAACAAAACCCTAACCCTAATTCATTTTAACCATTTTTCTTCCCTTTTTCCTTATTTTCGAATTCGGTAAACACATTTAAATCTCCAATAATCATTCGAATTATTTATAAATTATTCCAACAATTTTTCTGAGTTATATGAGATATGTACAACCTCAGAAAAATATAAAATAAATTTTACAATTATTTTATATGCCGATTTCATTTTCATTTCTAAATTAGGGTTTTGAATATGTTTCAATTTATAAAATCAAAATAAAGTGCATGAACATTTTTCCCAGGTTTATAACATATTAACATGATGAAACATAAGTTATAAAATTACCTTTGATGGCCCTTGATGATTTTATGATTTAATGCACCCGGTTATGATTTTCGACCCCAAAACAATACCAAAAATCGAATCAAGCACTCCCCAAGCTTCCCACTATTTTTCCCACACTCCTTAGCCTTCAAATGATCTTAGAAAAATCGCACAAGTCCTGGAAAAATTCTTTGTGCCGCCACTTAATTTATTTAGGGTTCGGTGGTATTTGTTTTTAGGATTTAGTAAAATGAAAGTGAATAAAAGATATACATAAGAGTTTGGCCGAGTCCTAGGGCATTTCAAATGGAATAAAATCAGGTTTTATTATTTACATAATTATTATATATTTATCCATATTTTATTTAATTATTTTTGTAATATATAAATTAATTAAATACATATATAAATTCGGCATATATACCTATAATAATTTTAATTATTTTCATTGTATCACATAAAGTATTTTAATCTTACAAAAATTTCATAATTGCTACTTGTTGCATTTTCATAATTTATAGCATTAAAATGAATTTATTTAAGCTTTTATGCATTTTTCTTTCATTAGGGACATTTTGGTAATTTTACTCTTATTGAGATTTTTAGGTTTTACATTAGTACTGCTAGTGTTCTCAAAGACAAAAGCTACATTTTGCGAGCTAGATGATGATGCAGTAGAGCCTTTTATATCACTCTTAAAGACTCTTAGATTATTGTATAAATCATCAAAACTTAGACTGTCCACCCCTGGTTTAGTCCTCATTATCAAGGAAACTTGTGACCAGGCAGAAGGTAGAGATCTTAGAAATTTTTGATTTGCATCCTCAGTAGATACACCTGATCCATGAATCTTTAACTGGCCCAAGAGACTTTGGAACCTGTCATAGCCTTTGTGAAGCCCTTCTGTGTTGGATACAGAGAATCCTTCAAACTGTTGCTTCAAGATATACTTTTTCATCTTCTTGGATTCGTCATTTCCACCAAATCTAAATTTGATGGCATCCTACATTTCTTTTGCATCAGTCATCTTATGGAACTTAGCAAGATGATCTTCTAGTAGGGCCATAAGCAAGGTGGTCCTTGCTTTTCTCTCTCTTTCTCTGGCTACAATCTCTTCTGCAGTTCTAGGAGGCAAAACCTTAATTTGTCCTGATGTATCTGTAGTGATTGATACAGGACCATTCCCATTTTGTATAACCTCCCAGATTGGATAATCTGTATGGGCCAAGTAGTGTTCCATCTTCATCGCCCAAATATCATATTCTCCCTTTTTGAGAATAGGCAGCTTGATGGTAGAAACTGTATGAGGAGTTTGTTGGGTTGGTGTTTGTAATGATGGTGGAGGTGGTGGTGGTGGTGGAATTTCATCTTGTGATGCAGACATGTTTAGTTTAGGAGTATGAGAGTTTGATTAGATTGTTCTTCTTATTCAGAGTTTCTCACAGGCTCTGATACCACTTGTGAGTCCCAAACTGAATAGATCTTTGCAGCCTATAACATATGATAGCCAAGATGTATAAATACAATTGACTATACAGAAACACTGATTATGAATACTATGTGTTAATGCGGAATCTTAACACAAGTACTAAGAAAAACAATGTAGAACTAAATAATAACTTCTATTAATCTGCTTTGAACGATTACAGATTACTAACTATTAAGATATGATATTGCTATGAGATATCTTGAGATCGTATCTCTAACTATGCCAAGAGGGATCCTTTTATGGACAAAAGGATAAACCCTAATAGGCTGGCTTACAAAACGCATACATATCTTTTCCTAAATTATCTCATACATATCTCATAAACGGTACTAACTCTTTTCTACTAACAGTACTAACTATTTGACCAGTACTTACATTTTGTACTGTTGGTACTAACTATAACTATCAGTACTAACTATTTGTACTGTCGGTACTAAGTTAGGAAAACATAAATCCTAACATAATATGTGAAAGATTATTTATGCGGAATACGTTTAGTCTTTGTCTTGCGAAATAAGTATTATAAGGGATTCTTTCTGCGAAATACGTAATTTTATAAGACACAAACCTAACAACTTGAGACTTAATCCTGTAAAATACTTAATCCAAATTAGTCCTGCGAAATAAGTAACTTTGTTTAATCCTACAGAATAAGTCATTTAGTTTTGCAGAATAAGTTCAAGGTTCTTTATGTGAAATACGTTATTTTCAAGTAAAAGGCTATTTTCAACGGTTTGTCTTGCATTAGTAAAATCCCATGAAATACTCACTTATTTTCTCGGTTTAATCAAGATTTCTGAAATTCCATGAAATAACAAGGACTTAATCACTTATAACAACAATACTTCAACACAATTATCATTAATCATATAATCGATCTAATTATTTCATTTCACATTACAAGTATTTAAAGATGAGTTTGTGATTAGCTAGAAAATGTCATTGTTGTCGAGGTTGATAACCTTCCTCCTATTCTTGATAAGACTCAGTATAGTTCATAGGCAATTCGTATGCTATTGTACATCAAAGGCAAGGAACATGGAAAGCTACTTGTTGATTCAGTTCTCAATGGACCCTTCTAGTATGGAACAGTTGTGGTACCCAAAAATGAAACTACTCCTGCAACGGTCAGAGAACGAACTTCTATTGATCTTACAGATAAAGAAAAGCTCTGTGAATCAGTGGATATCAATGTAACAAACACTATTTTCCAAGGTTTACCTCAAGACATTTACAATCTGGTGAATCATAATGAACATGCTAAGCATATATGGGATAAAGTCAAACTACTCATTCAAGGTTCAGAGTTATCATTGCAAGAACGGGAGTCCAAGTTGTATGATGATTTTGACACATTCACTTCTATGCCTTGAGAGTCAATTCATTCGTATTACATGTTGTTCGTACAGTTGATAAATGATATGCATATGATTGGAATGACAATGAAACCACTCCAAGTCAACACAAAATTTGTCAATCACCTTCAACCTGAATGGAGAAAATTTGTCACGGCTGTCAAGTTAGCCAGAGACATGCATTCCACTAATTTTGATCATTTGTATGCCTACTTAAGACAACATGAAGCACATGCAAACGTATTTCGTCTAATGAAGCAACGATATCAGGATCAGATTGCCTTGGTTACTAATTCATATGACTCGTCTCCACCTTGTTTGAACCCGACTCAGTATTATCTATAACTTTCACCAGTTGCTCAATAGTATTATTCACTTCCTGCACCACAACATTCATTTGATGTTTCCATGATTTAGCAATCATCAGATCAGCCAACTGTTACTAACCATCCTCCAGTGGTTCATCATCAATCATATCAAGCACCTGCTATACAACAACCATCTCCACTATCTTTTCCATAGTTAGATTCAGGACTTGTTTGTCACACCCCACCAAGGCAGAACCGCGACGTGTAACATATTAATAAACATCACACAAGATGATAGATAAAACACCATACATGATTAAGATAAAAGAAAGTTATCCGAATTACAACAATACCAAATACAAGTTTAAAGAGTACAAAAGTCAACATAAGTTGTTTTTCTTCTGAACATGGATATCCAAAAAGACAATAACTTAGAAGAAAGTAGACATCTTGAACAAGTCTAAGTGCAAGTACACTAAATTTCCACTTTAGGAATGTCACCTGAAAAGCATGATAAAAACGGTCAACTATTGAAATAGTTGGCGAGCTCACAAGATTATGTACACAAAATATAGTTTTAGAAAAGAGTAGATGTCTGATAATAGTTTGCCAACTCAATGGCAAGTTATCAAAAACTGTTGTCCAAACCAAAATCAATTTCCAAACAAGTTGAGAGTCTAAAACAAATCAAGTTTTCAAACAGTTCCCGTTACATAAAGTAACGTAATGCAAAATCAATTCAACATATATGTATGCTATAGTGTTTATGCCAGGCACTACTTAAATGTATTCAGCCTAACCGTTCCAAACATCCAATCAAGTTCCAGTTGTATAATGTGGCACAAACACTTAGTACTATGTACCCTTGTGCGGGGAGTAAGGAGGTGCTAGTCTCCTAATAGTGCTATCCATAAGTACTAACATCTCAATCCCGTTGAGGGGGAAAGTGAGTTAAAAGTAGTGACGGGTTCCAAGCATACAACAACATACATATTAAGTTCAAGGTTCCAAGTTCAACACGTTTCCAAAGTTCAACAAGTTCAAATCAGAGTTCCATACGTTCAAAACAAGTTCAAGTTCAATATGCTCAAAAGATTAATTACTTAAAAGTAATCACATAACAAACGACACATCATGCTTTCCACCCCAAAACACTTAAAACATGTAAAAAGGGGAATGTGAGAAACTCACCGTAAACTGGAGTATCGATCGAGAAAATCAGCAAAGTAAGAAGAATGACAACAACGATCTCAACCGCGACCTATAATAATAGTGGTCCGCATATAAGAAAATATAGCTATGCGAAAATGCATATTTTTCAATGATATGGAATATTATATATATCTACATGTATAAAATCCTATGTTGAAGAATCCATGCACAAGACACAACCTACCATTTCCACACTTACGTTTTTCTGAAATTTTACCGTTTTTCCTAGTTGCTTAACGACGCTTAAAGAAATAATAAATGACCACAACCAATGCTCATCTCTCATTTCTAACCACCTATATGTATTGTTAGGCTACTAAAATTTTCCCAAAAATTCCAAGTATGTCTAACCATTTTTCAAAAATATTACAAAGCAACATGTCCGAAACAGGGTCTGCTGGAACCTTGCCAAAGGTTGGCATGAGCAGACCCCTGGAAAAATTACAGTACCTCACACACATTATGGACATGCTACAGATCAAATTTCGTTGAAAAATATTAAGTTTTGATATGTCTGCTCACTACATCTTTGAAATCTAAATTCTGGATCAGAATTGCAGTTTTGACAACACATCTTGTATATTCAATTTGACTAACTTATACTTACTGAAAATCAGCGAGGCCTTTTTTGTTGGAAAGTAGACTCGCTAAACTTGGTTTTAGATTCAAGAAACTATATAAAAGCTTTTAAAATGGCCAAGTTATAGCGCACGCAAGTTGACCCAAAATTCTGCCCAAAATCGCCTAATGCAGAATTTGACGTAACATGTTTCCAAACTTCTAGCTAGCTTAGAAAACTCGTTTTTAGGAGTTATAAGACGCGTGAATTAGCGCCACAAAGCTATGAACATAACCTATCATATTTCTAAGTCAAAACTCAATTTACCATATCATAATTTTACCGATAAGAGCCCTAACTTTCTGATCTAAATAGGGGATCTATTACACCTACAAATCGCCAATATTTCGCATCAACAACAATTCCAATATTCTCAACTAACCTATTAATCATGCTAATCATCCTAAACTATCTGATATCCCAAAAACGCAATATGCATGGCCATTAATGGATTCTTGACATAAAACTAAACACATGCATGTAATATATAATCAAATAAACACAAAAATTAACTAGGATACTTACAAAGATACAATGAAATAGTTAGAAGATCAAAACTATAAACCCTTATGGTTTCTTGACCTTGGCCGAAACCCACAAACACGAAACAAACACCCGAAATTCTTGATTCGTTTCACCCAACTTGTTAAAATCAACTCTATTCAAACCCTTGATGATTTAATTGTACCCAATCTTCATAAAACCCTTGAAATCAAATTTCAATAAAATCAATAACTTGTGAAAATTTGATGCATGGTGATTTATCTTTGTTAGGGATTAATGGGGTTTAATTTATTAGTGATTTGGGATTGAATGGGAATGATTTGGGATTGATTGATTGTGGTTTTTGATGGTTTTGTGTGAGTTTCGTTCAAACACAGAGAATGGAAGAGGGAAAATAAATTTTTATATTTGTGTGTGTTTTTTATGGGTTTTTTATAAAAGAGGGAAATATCTTATACACATTGAAACAAATCTAGGATGTATCGACATAAAATAAATATGGGGTGTTGGGTTTTGTTTATGTATAATCGGTTAAAAAGGGGGGAGGGGATTGGGCTTAGTATTTTTTTCTTTGTGTCCATTATGTTATTATTTAGGCCCAAAAACCTTTAATTAAGGTGTTAAACTTGTTATTAATTGTAAAAATAAAATTTTGACGCGGTTTCTGCCAAAACACGAATAAAAGTCAAAAAAGTATTAAAATAAAGTTATTAAGCTCTCGAAGCTAAAAATATGGAATAGTTGATTTCTCGATCGTTAGGATGAATAAGTTTCCAAAGCTCGACTCGCGAATTTTTAAAAACGACGATTTTTACTAAATCGACTAAAAATAATAAAACTAATTTCTATAAACTTTAGAAATTTAAATATAGGCTCGGGATAAATAGTGACTTGAAATTCGAGTTGCACAAAGACAAGCGTTAAAAGCTAAGGGTAATGCGACCAAATAAAAGTGACTCCATAAATAATCAAGAGAGTCAATTATCATACGTTTGATTTCGGTTACGGACCTCAAAATTGACGGATGCATAGTTTTCCCCTGTTAAAGGGAATTTCGTCTTGAAATTTCAATTGCTCGTCTTAAGCTGTAGCGCTCACGAATAGTTGCGCATACTTGCGCTTTATCTCGTCTTCTCGTTCCAAGTAAATTCTGGTCCTCGTCGGGAATTCCAACAAACTTTTACAATAGGAATTCGCCTCTTTTTTAGCTTCTTGACCTCACGGTCCATGATTTCCATAGGTTCTTCAACAAAATGCAGTTTGTCGTTGATCTTGACTTCTTCTAGTGGTACGTGCAAGTTTACGTTGGTTAGGCATTTCTTCAAGTTTGACACGTGAAACGTGTCATGAACTCCCATAAGTTCTTGTGGTAAGCGCAACTGATAAGCTACTGGACCGACTCGTTCAACAATCTCAAACGGTCCTACGTATCTTAGTGAAAGCTTGCCTCTCTCCTACTTCTGCCCAAGCTATGGGCGTTCGACACCTCCTACCATACAATGCTTCAAAAGGAGCACATTTTACGCTTGAGTGGTAGCTGTTGTTGTATGAAAATTCTACTAACGGTAGATGAGTATCCCAGTTACCGCCAAAATCAATTGCAGAAGCTCTAAGCATATCTTCTAATGTTTGAATGGTACGCTCACTTTGGCCATCGGTTTCGGGATGGTAAGTTGTACTTAAATCCAGTCATGTTCCTAAAGCTTTCTGTATTGATTGCCAAAATCTTGATATGAAATAACTGTCATGATTAGATATGATTGTCACAGGTACACCGTGCCTTGCTACGATCTCGTTGATGTATAGTCATGCCAACTTTTCTGTCTTGAAATCTTCACGAATTGCTAAGAAATGCGCAGATTTGGTCAGTCGATCGACAATGACCCAAATCGAGTCGTGTCCACTACGGGTTCTTGGTAACTTGTTTATGAAGTCCATTGTAATGTTCTCCCATTTCCACTCGTGAATCTCTAGCTGTTGAAGTAATCCCGAGGGTTTCTGGTGTTCTGCTATGACTTTAGAGCAAGTCAAGCACTTACTAACATACATGGCAATGTCCTTCTTCTTTCCGGGCCATGAATATAGGCATCGTAGGTCATAGTACATCTTGTCTGCTCTAGGATGTATAGAATACCTTGTAGCATGAGCTTCATTCATTATCAAAATTCTTAAATTTCCATAAACTGGCACCTAAATTTGTTCGGCAAGATAAAATCCGCCATCTTCTTTTCTCTCAAACAGCTTGTCCAATCCTTTTAACATTTCTGCTAGAGTGTTGACTCATTTGGAAGCTTCGCTCTGAGCATCCAATATCCTAGCCTTAATGCTAGAGTGAATTGTCATGCTTATAGCTCAAGCTGGTCTCGGTTTCACCCATTCCTTTCTGCTCAATGCACCAGCTACTACGTTCGCTTTACCTGTAACATTTCTAATTTTCATGTCATTGTACGACATTTATTATCTGTCACTATTTATTTTAGTCTGATACGCGTTTACTTTTAATAATTACTTTTAAGTTTAAACCGTGTAGATTAGAAATAACCATTTAATGTAAACGGTCATCAAATAAATTGAGGTTTACATCAACCAAGTAATATATAATTATTAAGAAGATAATTATGTAACTTGCGTATTTTTTTGTTGTTCACGTAAAAGGGTTACGTTTCGCAATAAAATACATTTGGACATACCCCGGAAATACCTAGACTTACCTAGACTCAAACCAATACCCACTTTTAAAACCTTAACACAAAATTAAATCAATTCTTGTGTTAAAGACCCACTAGAGCTGAATTATGGGTCAAGTATAGCTAGAAATCCTTAAATATTACACTAAGTACAATGTACATCTAAGTCTAATTAAGATTTGTACAACATGTCTCTAGTTAGCTAATACACATGGGTTAGAGATCACTTTGGATCCTTCCTTCCCTACCAAAACCCACGGCATACATATATGCATACCTAGAAATCTCCAAATGATCCTAAAGTACATGTACATCGCATGGCTAATTAATGTTAGTCCTAAATGTCTCCCACTAATCTATTACACAATGGTTAATAACCATTTGGCTCCTCTTTCCCTTGTATAGCCGGCTAAACACAAGACACACACACGTCACAAGATTTTAAGTATCTAAGCATATCTTGTACATATATCTTGTAATTAAGAATAGTACCTTGTGGTTTTAACAAAACTATGTGTGATTAACCAAAACCACAAAACCACTAGTAGCTAGGGCACGGTTTGGTTTAGTTGTGTGACTAGAAAAGCTAACTAAGCACTTGTCTATAAATACACACTCACACTTGACATTTACACTCTTAAAACTCACACACACTCTAAACTCTCTTAAGCAAACTAAACTTATCACCTCCCTCTTTTACAATTGGGTTACACCAAAACCAAGCCTAAACACACCCTAAATTCGTCCTAAGCATGGCTAAGGTCATACGAGGGGTATAGAAAGCTTTGAAGCTTGGGTTGAATACACACGCGGGTGTGTACACGAAGCTAGTTGTTTGCCTAACTCATCACAAGACACTAGGACCCTTTGTAAGTCTCGAATTAAGCTTTACATGTCCTAAACCGTCCATTTTTATTCGTATCTAGTTGTGATGATCGAAATTATTTGTGCTTAACATGTAAAGTGGGCGTGAACATGCATGGTACGCCTCATGCATGATTCGCATAAATATGATCATGTGTGTTACACTTATGTGGTGCAAGAAAGTAATAAAATGCATGTACAAAGTGATTAAACGACAACAAGGACTTAAATGATTCGTTTACATGAAAGCTTAGACTCTAACGCGAACAAAACCCTTATACACGAATTGAAATAAAAACCACACATAAAAATTTGTTGTAGGCAAAGTGCTATGGCTGGGGAACGTATATGAGACGTTAATACTGCTAGCAGGGTTAGTACTGCTAGCAGAAGTTAATACTGCCAGGTTTAAGAAGTTAGTACTGCTAGCAGGGTTAGTACTGCTAGCAGAAGTTAGTACTGCTAGTAGAGTTAGTACTGCTAGTATATTGTTAATACTGCTAGTGTATTAATAATACTATTTTTGACATTTCTGAACTTTCTTGTGTCTAACACGAGCTCAAACAAACTCTAACAAATTTGTAACTCACTAATCGGTTATATGATACGAGCTAAATTAAAAGTTAATACTGCCAGGCTTAAGAAGTTAGTACTGTTAGCAGAAGTTAGTACTGCCAGCAGAGTTAGTACTGCTAGCAGTACTGCTAGCAGAGTTAGTACTGCTAGCATATTGTTAATACTGCTAGTATATTAATAATACTGTTTTTTGACACTCCTGAACTTGAGGGACTGTTTGAAACTCATAAGAACCAAAAAGGTAATTTTTGTAGAAGGACTAAACGTATCAATTTGGAAACTCGGGGGTGTACACGGTAAATATTCTATTTTAAACTATAAGGACTGTTTTTGCCAATAATGAAAATCTAAGGGTGTTTTATATAATTAAGTGATTTAAATAAACACTTATGGTATCGGACTAGTCGTGATATAATACGGATACTTATATAACTAAAGTCACGCGAATGATAAATAGGTGTATTTATTATTAATACTTAAACACCTTGTAAACTTAAAAGTATATAGTCGTACACCTTCCCAAGAGCAAACAAGGAAAACGAATACAATAAACGTGTACACCACCACACAAGTGATAACAGTATATATAAACTAGAAATTGTTATAGTTTATACATTGAGTCGTTAGCCTAAATATGTAGACTAAGACTTGACCGTATTTACTTAAGTAATTGACGGTGTGATTCACTACCTGATTGGATATATAATATCAATCAGAGGACTACCTTCGAAGGTGAGTTCATAGCCCCATGTTTTACAATTATTTAAATGATTTACATCCTTGGGGTGAGAACATGCTTGTTTTACAAATTGGACGCAAGTGTACATTTTATACAATGATTACGTGTTTGCCTAAGTAGCGATAACCCACTGAGCCCTTTATCAAGAACTGTCAATTACTGGATTGTGAGAGCGAATGTTATAGATAGATCTATTTGGGATTGACAATCCCCGTTCGGGTGATTAGCTATCACTAGGAACGAATGTATACCATGTCGGAATTGGGATGTTTCGGGTTGGAACATCATTCACGGGCATTCATTGGCAATGTATATTGCATTCATACATGTCGAGCTTCAGTGTCACGAGCTTAGGAAAACGTAGTTACTTTTTATGATGTTTGCATTTGTTGCTTAATCATACACTTGGAAATCTTGCGGTCCTACTATTAATTTACATAAACCTATGAATTCACTAACTTTTTGTTGACATTTTAAGCATGTTTTTCAGGTCTATAAGGCACGACGTACGATGATACATTGGAAGTCAATAATTGAAGAGTCAACACAAAAGATTTGGGGTCTTATTACATTTTGGGGTAAATTGTTATAAACCGAAATCTTTATTTATATTGCTGAACAATTTGAAGCCATGGGCTTATGTAACAAACAAGTATTTTGTTAATCCAATGTATCTTTTTCAAACGATACGTTTAGTAGTCGTTCTCAGATCTTGTACTATTGATCCATAAAGTAACGCCCTCGGATATTCAACATTCCGCTGCGTACTCAGATTTGAAGGTGTTACAGATTGGTACTAGAGCCAAGGTTATAGAGAATCAGGTCAAAAGTCTTGTATGGACTATAACCATTTTCAAACACTTGATTTACAAACGGGGTTTGTATGGGGCATACACACATTACTTGTTGCATTAAATCGATGTGCTTACATGACATACACTACTTTAGCATTAGTAGGGTACTAAGTGATTACATGATTGATATACGTGTATATAAATGATATTACGTATATTACTATAAGACTTTTATTATTAAAGCTTACAGACATATCATACCGATCTTTCTTATAAGTAATACTTATATAGGTTTTTTTGCTTTTTGCAGTAATCATGTCTTCTGCGACATCTGTTGTTACCTACACTTCCGTTTACACCGAATCTGAGCCCGGCAGAGCCTTTTGGGGAGCCGATGATGAGGAGATATCTGAGGGAGGCATTCCATGGGTCATCGTATTAGGATACGACGGACTCCTGATACAACCAGTAGCCCCACCATCACCGGATTACATACCAGGCCCAGAGGATCCACAGACACCGCCAGTTCCTCAGGACGAGGATGAGTGTGAGCCGATGTTCGTACAAGCACATGATCCTGACTACATACCAGAGCCTATATACCCTGAGTATATACCATTGGAGGATGAGCATGAGTTTCTAGCTGAGGAGTAGCCATTACCTTTTGTTGATTCACCTACTGCTGAGTCACCCGGATATGTTTCTGAGTCGGATCCCAAGGAGGATCCAGAGGAGTACGAGGATGATGAGACAGAGGATGGTCTGGCCGACTATCCTATGGACGAAGGAGATAATGGAGATGATGATGACGGCGATTCATCTAGGGATGATGCCAATGATGAGGATAAGGATGAGGACGAGGAGGACGAGGAGGAGGAGGAGGATCACTTAGCTTTGGCCGACTCTGTTGTTGTTGTACCTGCTGATGAGCCTATTTCCCCACTTGAGGGAACAGAGCTTGTTATACCACCACCCTCTACTGATATTACTATTGGGGCTAGGATTACCGTCCGACCTCAGACTTCTATATCCCTTCCACCAGAGGCAGAGGTCGAGAGACTTCTAGCCATGACTACTCTATCACCATTACCCCTATCTCACTATCACCACCCTCTGCAGGGGAGCGCCTTGCAAGGTGCATGGCCCCACTTGCACATTCATCACCTTTACTACCATCATCTGGGTGTCCAAGCCAAATCCAGACACTCAGGATGACATCCACTCAGACTCTCATTGATGCAGTTACTGCCGTATTACCATCACCTCCACTACTACCACTACCACCATCTCTATACATACCACCACCTGTTGACCATAGGGATGAAATTCTCGAGTCTGAGCAGCCACCTCACAAGAGGTTGTGTTTGTCTACTCTAGGTTCTCGATATGAGATTAGAGAGAGTTTTACTGCTAGACCTACCAGAGGTCGGGGGATGGATTATGGGTTTGTTAGTACGGTAGATGCTGAGGAGAGACGACAGGGGATTAGAGATGTTGGGTACGGTATTAGGGATACTTGGGTAGATCCAGCAGAGGCAGTGCCTGAGATAGCACTAGTGACCTTAGGAGAGGTCAATACTAGGGTCATAGAGCTTGCTGAGCTCTATGAGCATGATACACAGGACTTATATGCTTTACTAGAGGATGCTCAAGATAGTAGGTATCGTATATCACAGCGAGTCGATATGGACTTGCAGTGGGTCGATTTACTTATGGGGGATAAGATGACTCTCCAGGAGACAATATGGATGGTAGAGGAGGAGGCCTATGCTTCCCCAGAGGCTTAGGCTCACCAGATAAGATTGAGTCAGGCGACTCATCAGGAGCTTTAGACCCATCGTGATCATGTGTATGCATTCGGACACATCTCCAGGAACACCAGACATAGCTACAGCTACAGAGTATTCTCATTCAGACACAACATCAGGTACATGAGACTCGCTTTCGGATGCAGCAGGCTGAGTTAGTAGCACTTCGAGAGACTGACCATAGACGTCAGGACCAGATGGTAGAGACTCTCTGAGTCATCAGAGATATGAGGCGAGAGATGAGCGACATAAAGGCCGAGTTGTTAGCACTGCAAGGACAACAGAGGAGAGCTAGACAAATAGGAAAGTGGAAGACTATCTTATTAATTGTAAATTTCGGTTTTAGTTAATATATTTCACGCCTAATCATTTCCCATAACGCTAATTGACTATTAGAAGAATTTCGCCAAGTTTGACTTTTATTATATATTTTTCTTAAGTCTGACCCGTCCAAAACGGACTTTTCAAGATACCGCAAATAATTACATTTTCACGACTCGGACTCTAAAGCATTTTGATGTAAAACGACGTTTCAGACAACTTTTTAGTTTTACCTGAGACCTGGAACGGCCCATAAAATGACCAAAATGCCCCTGCAAGTTTCTGCAGAAAACTTACCTTTTTCCTAAAAATGTAAAATCTAATCCTAAGCTTTTTGATTCGTTAACATACGTTTTTAGCCTTAGTTTCCTCGCCGGGAGAATGTTAAAACGGCATTTTAAACAACTTTTTAGTTTTACCCGAGACTCAAAACTCTACAATAAAAAGGACGAAAATGCCCCTATATTAGATCTGATGCAAACTAAAAAAAAAACCCGCATGATTTTATTCTAAGCTTTTTGACCCGTCATTACGCACTTTTTTTAGATTAGTTAGCTCGCGAAATGTAAACGGCTTTTCGAACAACTTTCAATGTTTCGGCCGATAGGCCGAAACGGATCAGCGGAATAACAAAAATGCCCTTTTTTTTAAATCTTACAGCAACCACTATTTTTATTAGGTGCTGATTTTGTTTTTAACACTTTTCGCAACTTCAATCGGCCGCCAAATACTCGTTTTTAAGAGTTATAAAACAATCTATATATCGAATCAAAGGTATGGAAATCCTCTACCATATTCTTATGGCCAAAATCAGTTTCAAAAATTTTGACTCACCTGAACACAACACGCAAACTTTCTGCATTAAACGGCACGTTTCAAAACACATCCAAACGCCATTTTCTCACCACAACAACTTCACAAATACTCCTAGCTAGCCTATCTCCATCCACTAACACCTCAAACCAACAATCTACCTCAAAACATAACATGTAAGACAATCTATGGATTCTCAATATAAAATTAATTGTATGCACACAATATATAGCTTAATCAACATAGATAGGTAATAAAAATACTTACAAACACAAAGAAGTAGTTAGATGATCAAAACAAACCACCCTTGTGGTTTTCTTGATTTGGCCAAACACCCAAAGAGCCCAAAATCAAACCCGAACTTGTTTTCACCACACCAAATCTTGCATACACACTTAGAATCAAACCCTTATAACACCAATTTCACTTAATTAGATCAAAACCCTTAAAAAGTAAAGTCTTTGAAAAATCAAGAACTTGGGGAAGTCTTATGCATGGTGGATTTTATTTGAAATGAGTGATGGTGGTTTATGTAGGAATGATTTGAGAGTGAATGGGAGTGATTAATTGGATTTTTTTAGTGATGATGATGGTGGTTTGGTGTTGGGTCATTCGAACCAGGGAGAAAGGAAGATGCAGAAAAAAAAATTATTGTGTGTATATTATGAGTTTAATAAGGAATATGACTCTATTTATATGGAATGATATCAAAAAAATAAAGGGGTGTTTGGTTTCATGTTTAGTAGGAGTAAAAAGGGTAATAAAAGGGTGTTTGGTTTAGCTTATTGTTGGAGTCAACAAGGGGGAATGTTTGGTTTTGTATGTTATGTTTATTTTATGTTTATATTTTTATAAACTTTGCATTGCATAGTTCTCGGCCCAATTATTTAGTTAACGCGTTATAAATTGTAAAAACACTATTTTAACGCGGTTTCGGCCAAAAACACTGGAAAAGTCAAAAAAGTACTAATTAAGCTCTCGAAGCTAAAATATGTAATTGTTGATTTCTCGATCGATAAAATGGATAAATATCCAACGCATGATTCGCAAATAATTAAAATGACGATTTTAATAAAATCGACTAAATTAATAAAATAAATTCTATAAAATTAGAAAATAGAATTTAAAGCTCGGGATAAATAGCGACGTGAAACACGGGTTGCACATAAACAAGCGTTAAAACTAAGAGTGATACAACCACATAAAAGTGACTCCATAAATCATCATGAGAGTCAATTATCATACGTTTGCTTTCGGTTACTGGCCTCAAAATTGACGGATGTCACAGTTTTCCCCTGTTAAAAGGAATTTCGTCTCAAAATTTTAGTTGCTCGTCCTAAGCCGTAGCGCTCGCGAACAGTTGCGGATACTTGCGCTTCATCTCGTCTTCTCGTTCCCATGTAAATTCTGGTCCTCGTTGGGAATTCCAACAAACTTTTACAATAGGAATTCGACTCCTTTTCAGCTTCTTGACCTCACAGTTGTCAAACCCTGCCAAGGCGGAAACGCGAGGCGCGACCAGAAAGGGAATCATCACAACACATTGGCGTCTATATAAAGGAACTAAAACATGCATAAAAATACTAGGTATAGACACGCAGTGTCATGAAAATACCCAAACATATCAACAAAATCCAAAAGACGTCTGACATTGAAATAAAGGCAGTTCACGTCAATGTCATGACATGCAAACATTCATACTTCCTAACAATGCAAAACAAATAACATTTATATCTATCCAGCGACGCGCTGCGTGCGGTGTTCAAAACTTTGCGAGGCTATTTTAGTCATTTTCTGCTTGGTTTCGTGTCTCGGGTAGAACTGAAAAGTTGTCCGGAATGTCGTTTTTTGTCAAACGCTAGCATTCCCCATAATCAATAACTCATTTTGGCGGGTCGTTTTTGATAAGTCAACTTAGAAATAACATATATCTTCTCGTTTTCAAGTCAAATAAGTTAGAAAAATAAATTTGTAAATGAGAGATAATAATAATAATAATTATTATGATTTATTATTTAAATAGGTTTCAAAAATTTACCGGCTACGCGGTAATCGTTTTTATGTGACCGTAAAAGGTCAAAAGTCAAAAAGTCAAGTCGGAACCAAAAAGTCAAAGGGTAAAATAGTCATTTAAAATTTCAAAAATTGCCAGTTGTTAAACTTTTTCCCTCTAGCTTGGGCCGGAGATACCCGCAAGTAACCCTCCTGACTAGGTAACATCTCAAAATCACATCACACAACCAAATCTATTTCCCTCTAGCTCAGGCCATGAATACCCGTAAGTAATCCACCTGACTAGGCAACATCTCAATATCACATCACAAAATATGTAGCATATAACGCATATCAGTCACATAATAGTCCATGCATTTACAATAACACATAATCACAGCAATTTAAAAATCATTTCAACACTTGCATCATTTCCATCCCAAGTTTAAAAAAATGTAA
Source organism: Tanacetum coccineum (assembly GCA_026074375.1). Classification (NCBI taxonomy): domain Eukaryota; kingdom Viridiplantae; phylum Streptophyta; class Magnoliopsida; order Asterales; family Asteraceae; genus Tanacetum; species Tanacetum coccineum. The sequence continues at coordinate 55,986 of BQNB010015688.1, read as the reverse complement.
AAAGTGGGACTGTGTAACTCACCTGAATGCTCAAAACGCAGCTTCTAATTCCTATCACGCAACTATACAAATAAATAAACACGGTTATACGCAACCAAGCTAAAAGCTCTAGTCCATGTAATACACATATGATGGATGTCTAAGGGTTTGATTAACCATCATGGGTCACCCCGACACCATGCCCAACCTCAACCACCTCATTAACACATTACACTAGTTAACTACAATTTATTCAAAAATCCAGAATTTTAGTGTATCTTTACTAACTTAAAAACCTTACTTGCTGACCTCCATAAATTATATCAAAAATCCCCTAAGTTTATTTATGAGTTTACTAACTACCTTGAGATTCCCAAATGCTCATTACATGTGAAAATATCCCAAATAAAATCAAACTTCAATACTGTCCCAATTCAGATATGATTGCACACTAAAATGTATGGCCCTCACTACCATACTTTGACATACAATCAGAAGCTATCCTTCTAAGGTTTCTTTATATACATATTGAACTTAACCACTGTAGATTAGCTAACCTTAATTCCACTTTTAAGTTATGGTTTTACCCTCCTAAACATGACCTAATTCTGACCCGTATTTACTGTTTTGACAACTTTTCTTGTAACCAACATTTGACCAACTTCCAAAACTCAAAATCATTCGAGGCCGGACTTTTTGAAAAATAGACTCTTTGAACTTCAATTTAGAATTTTGAATCATATCAAAACACGTTTCTATCATCAAGATATCATCAGTTGAACACATCCCTAAATTCTGCTCTACTCTAAATCCTAAATTAACGCAATCTAACCCTAACCATTTACTCCAATATGATCCTAATTAAACCCTAAACACTCTAGCATGATTAATACATCCTTAATTACAGAAGTTTTTAAAACCTTAATGATTTACCATATTAATTGTTACATGATTTAAAAAAAACTAAACAACTAGGGTTAATGAACATACCTAATCCTTGATTCTTAAACAATAAATCACCAACATGCTCTTGATAAAAAAAAATATTTTTTTTCTTGTTTTGGGGGCTTCGACCGAACACAAAGAGGAGGGAGAGAAAAGTGATTTAAAGTTTTATTGGTTTTGTATTTATAATCCTTAGAATCCTAATTATAGTCGAACTTTGTTTCCTTTTTATTCTTTTCTTTAAAATAGGCCGACTAACACCCGTTTATATATATATTTTAATTATTATTATTCACATAATTTTCTTCATTACTTTAAGTTTTCATAAAAAATTTTTAGAGACCATTTTTTAACTTATAATGTCTGAGAACGTAGTGAGACCATTGTGCAACTCACAATGTCTAAAAAGTAAAATGAGACCATTGTGCAACTCACAATGTCAAGCCGTAAGGTTGTGCTGTGAGGTGGTGCAAGATGGAAAGGGAGTGTTGGTGGTGGGAGTGGTGTCATAAGAGAATGGAGATGAAGGCGGTGTATGGTATTGGTGGTTCGATTAAGGTGATGCTGGCGAGGTTGATTGTGGTGACGGGGTGGGTGGGTCGGTTGGAGATTGATGTTCGGCTGTTGGTTGTCGTGGTGGGGGTGGCGACGTTGGTGGTGTGGCAACCATGATGGTGGCGGTGTGGTAGATATGATGATGTGTAGTGGATCGGTGGTAAGGTGTGGCGTGGGATGGCATGGAGGCGGCTGTGGTGGGTGGCCATAAGTTAGCCGGAGGCGGCGACTGGCGGCCGGAAAAAGAGAGAAAAATGGAGTGGGGGCTAGGTAAATATGAGAAACCCTATAGGTTAAACTAAATAAGAAAGGTAGAAATGTAAGTGGCAAGTGTAAAAAAAGCTTAGTGTTTAATGGTGTAAATATTTTCACAGGGACTGTAAGTGTAATTTTCGTTAAATATTGGTTCGGGGCTCGTTTAGGCTAGTTAACGAATTATTCAAAACACAAAACTTGCGCCATTGCGTTCCAAATAATTTTTCCCATAAAAATGAGTATTTACATGACTATATTTTATAAATGTTTTTTATAAAATTTAAATTAATGAAAATTATTAATTTTTTGGGGTATCTCGGTGAGCTTTTGCCCGTAAAAATAAAACTTTAATTTGAACATTCGCGTTTTTAAATAAACGTTTTTGAATAAAATGTAAAATAATTTATTAATTATTTTTATTTAATAAAAAGTGATAATTAAATATAAATTTAATTATTTTTGTGTTGGCACGCCTGCTTTGGTGTTCAAAAATTTGCGATTGCTATTTTAGCCATTTCTCTTGTTTTGTCGTGTCTCTGGTAAAAAACTAAAAAGTTGTTCGTCATGTCGTATTTAGATGTCAAGCTAGTATAACCTCATAATTAATAACTCCATTTTGGCGGGAAGATTCGTTTTTGATAATTCACTTAGAATTAACATATATCTTCTCAGTTTTACCAAGTCAAATAAGTTAAAAAATAAATTTGTAAATGAATCTAATAATAATTAATAATAATTAATGGATTTATTATTTTAATAGTTTCAAAAATTTAAACCGCTACGCGGTAATCGTTTTTATGTGACCGTAAAAGGTCAAAAGTCAAAAACCAAAAAGTCAAAGGGTAAAATAGTCATTTAAAATTTCAAAAATTGCCAGTTGTTAAACTTTTTCCCTCTAGCTTAGGCCGGAGATACCCGCAAGTAACCCTCCTGACTAGGCAACATCTCAAAATCACATCACACAACCAAATCTATTTCCCTCTAGCTTCCAGGCCCATGAATACCCATAAGTAATCCACCTGACTAAGGCCCAACATCACAATATCACATCACAAAATTATGTAGCATATAACGCATATAGTCACATAATAGTCCCATGCATTTACAAATAACAACAAATCACAGCAAATTTAAAAATCGTTTCAACACGTTGCATCATTTCCATCCCAAGTTTAAAAAAGATTAAAAAGTGGACTGTGTATACTCACACTGGAAGCTCACAACGCACTTCTAATTCTATCACGCACTATACAAATAAATAAACACGGATTATTTACGCAACCAAGCTAAAACTCTATCCATGTAATACACAAATGAATTGATCTAAGGATTTGAATAACCATCATGGGTCACCACCGACACAGGCCCAACCTCAACCACCTCTTAACACATACACAGTTAACTACAATTTATGTCAAAATACATAAATTTAGTGTATCTTTACATCTTAAAAAAAAACCTACTTGCTGACCTACATAAATTATAACAAAAATCACCTAAGTTTATTTATGAGTTTACTAACTACCATGAGATTCCCAAATGCTCATAGTACATGTGAAAATATCCCAATAAAATCTAAACTTCAATATTGTCGCCAATTCCAGATAAGATTGCACACTAAAATGATATGCCCTCACTACCAAACTTTGACATACAATCAGAACTATCCTACTAAGGTTTCCTTAATACAGTATTTGAACTTAACAAACCTCCGAGATTTAGCTAACCTTAATTCCACTTTTAAGTTATGGTTTAAAAACCCTCCTAAAACGATGACCTAATTCTGACCCGTATTTACTGTTTTGACAACTTTTCTTGTAACCAACATTTTACCAACTTCCAAAACTCAAAATCAATCGAGGCCAGACTTTTTGAAAAATATACTCTTTGAACTACAATTTAGAATTTTGAATCATATCAAAACATGTTTCTATCATCAAGATATCATCAGTTGAACACAGACCTAAATTCTGCTCTACTCTAAATCCTAAATTAACGCAATCTAACCCTAACCATTTACACCAATATGATCCTAATTAAACCCTAAACACTCTAGCATGATTAATACATCCTTAATTACAGAAGTTTTTAAAACCTTAATGATTTACCATATTAATTGTTACATGATTTAAAAAAAACTAAACAACTAGGGTTAATGAACATACCTAATCCTTGATTCTTAAACAATAAATCACCAACATGCTCTTGATAAAAAAAAATATTTTTTTTCTCACAAGACACTAGGACCCTTTGTAAGTCTCGAATTAAGCTTTACATGTCCTAAACCGTCCATTTCTATTCGTATCTAGTTGTGATGATCGAAATTATTTGTACTTAACATGTAAAGTGGGTGTGAACATGCATGGTATGCCTCATGCATGGTTTGCGTAAATATGATCATGTGTGTTACACTTGTGTGGTGCAAGAAACTAATAAAACGCATGTACAAAGTGATTAAACGACAACAAGGACTTAAATGATTCATTTACATGAAAGCTTAGACTCTAACGCAAACAAAACCCTTATACACGAATTGAAATAAAAACCACACGTAAACTTTTGTCGTAGGCAAAGTGCTATGGCTTGGGAACGTATATGAAACGTTAATACTGCTAGCAGGGTTAGTACTGCTAGTAGAAGTTAATACTGTCAGGCTTAAGAAGTTAGTACTGCTAGCAGGGTTAATACTGCTAGCAGAAGTTAGTACTGCTAGCAGAGTTAGTAATGCTAGTATATTGTTAATACTGATAGTGTATTAATAATACTATTTTTGACATTCCTAAACTTTCTTGTGTCCAACACGCGCTCAAACAAACTCTAACAAATTTGTAAATTACTAATCGGTTGTATGATACGAGCTAAATTAGAAGTTAATACTGCCAGGCTTAAGAAGTTAGTACTGTTAGCAGAAGTTAGTACTGCTAGCAGAGTTAGTACTGCTAGCATATTGTTAATACTGCTAGTATATTAATAATATTGTTTTTGACACTCCTGAACTTCAGGGACTGTTTGAAACTCATAAGAACCAAAAAGGTAGTTTTTGTAGAGGGACTAAACGTATCAATATGGAAACTCAGGGGTAAACAGTAAATATTCTATTTTAAACTATAAGGACTGTTTTTGCCAATAATGAAAACCTAAGGGTGTTTTATATAATTAAGTGATTTTAATAAACACTTATGGTATCGGACTAGTCATGATATAATACGGATACTTATATAACTAAAGTCATGCGAATGATAAATAGGTGTATTTATTATTAATACTTAAACACCTTGTAAACTTAAAAGTATATAGTCGTACACCTTCCCAAGAGCAAACGAGGAAAACGAATACAATAAACGTGTACACCACCACACAAGTGATAACAGTATATATAAACTAGAAATTATAATAGTTTATACATTGAGTTGTTAGCCTAAATATGTAGACTAAGAGTTGACCGTATTTACTTAGGTAATTGACGGTGTGATTCACTACCTGCTTAGATATATAATATCAATTAGAGGACTACCTTCTAAGGTGAGTTCATAGCCCCATGTTTTACAATTATTTAAATGATTTACATCCTTGGGGTGAGAACATGCTTGTTTTACAAATTGGACGCAAATGTACATTTTATACAATGATTACGTGTTTGCCTAAGTAGCGATAACCCACTATGTCCATGATCATGAACTGTTAATTGCATAGATATGATTGGGAATTACATATTGTGAGCGCGAATGTTATAGATAGATCTATTTGGGATTGACAATCCCCGTTCGGGTGATTAGCTATCACTGGGAGCGAACGTATACCATGTCAGAATTAGGACGTTTCAGGTTAGAACATCATTCACGGGCATTCATTGGCAATGTATATTGCATTCATACATGTCGAGCTTCAGTGTCATAAGCTTAGGAAAATGTAATTACTTTTTATGATGTTTGCATTTGTTGCTTAATCATACACATGGAAATCTTGCGGTCCTACTATTGATTTACATAAACCTATGAATTCACCAACTTTATGTTGACATTTTAAGCATGTTTTTCAGATCAATAAGGCACGAGGTGCGATGATACATTGGAAGTCAATAATTGAAGAGTCAACACAAAATATTTGGGGTCTTATTACATTTTGGGGAAAATTGTTATAAATCGAAATCTTTATTTATATTGCTGAACAATTTGAAGCCATGGGCTTATGTAACAAACAAGTATTTTGTTAATCCAATGTATCTTTTTCAAATGACATGTTTAGTAGTCATTCTCAGATCTTGTGCTATTGATCCATAAAGTAACGCCCTCGGATATTCAACATTCCGCTGCGTACTCAGATTTGAGGGTGTTTACCTGGGTGATAGCGAATCTGGCACATATTTAATTCTTTTTGATAAAAAATGTGTTGAAGGCTCTTATGATCGGTGTAGATCATGCTCCTTGTTCCATACAAACAGTGTCTCCAGGTTTTGAGTGCAAATACTACAGCACCAAACTCTAAATCATGAGTGATGTAGTTCTTCTCATGGATTTTGAGTTATCTGGATGCATATGCAATTACCTTGTTCCTCTGCATCAGAACGTAACCAAAACCTAGATTCGAGGCGTCACAGTAAACTAAAAAATTATCTGTGCCTTCGGGAAGTGCCAGAATAAGAGCATCACACAACATGTCCTTCAATGTTTGAAAGGCGTTCTCCTGCTCAGCGCCCCACTCAAATTTCTTATCCTTTTGGGTTAATAGAGTAAGAGGCTTTACAATCTTCGAGAAGTTTGTGATAAATCGCTTATAATATCCCGCCAATCCTAAGAATGAATGGATCTCAGTTGGAGTCTTCGGGGGTTTCCAATTTTTTACTGCATCAATTTTGCTGGGATCCACATGTATGCCTTCACTATTCACTACATGTCCAAGAAAATGAACCTCTTGTAGCGAAAATTCACATTTTGAGAATTTCCCGAACAATTTCTCCTTTTCAAGCAACTCCAGTATTAATTTCAAGTGGACCTCATGCGCCTCCTTGGACATTGAGTAAATTAAGATGTCGTCAATAAAAACAATGACAAACTTGTCAATATACGGCCTATATACGCGGTTCATAAGGTCCATGAATACCGCGGGAGCGTTAGTCAGTCTGAAGGGCATGACGGTGAACTCAAAATGTCCGTACCTTGTCCTGAATGAAGTTTTGGGAATATCTTCTTCGCGTACTCTCAACTGATGATAGCCAGATCGGAGGTCTATTTTTGAAAAATACCGTGACCCTTGCAGTTGGTCGAATAGGTCATCGATCCTAGGAAGAGGGTAGCGGTTCTTGACAGTTAGCTTGTTCAGCTCTTGATAGTCTATACACATGCGAAACGAACCATCCTTCTTTTTCATGAACAACACCGGTGCTCTCCAGGGTGAAGTACTAGGTCGTATGAAACCTTTTTCTTAGAGCTCTTTAAGTTGGTTGGACAGTTCTTGCATTTCTGTAGGTGCTAAACGATAAGGTAATTTTGCAACAAGCATAGCTCCAGGAATAAGATCTATGCAAAACTCCACTTTACGAGATGGAGGTAAACCTAGTAGATTTTCTAGAAACACACTAGGAAAGTTATCTACATTAAAGATGTCTTCGAGTTTCAGCTCACTTGCTTTCACAGTCTTCAACTATTTTAGTTTTCCTTCTGGATGTTCTCCATGAACTTCCAAAATCTCTCCGTTGGATAACGAAATTTGGACTATTTTCTCATAACAAACCATCTTAGCTCTAGGCATTGACAACCAATCCATTCCTACATTCACAACGAAACTACCATATCCAAAAGGAATCGAGTCGATGATGAACGTATGACATTCTAGTTCTAGTCCACATCCGCGGACAATCTTGTTGGTTTCTAACTTTAGACCGTTAGCAATTTAAATTTCATAATCGGGATTTATAGCACTAGGTTTCGAGTTAATCAAGGGAAAGAAGTCGGTAGAAATAAAACTAAAATAGGCATCAGAATCGAATATCACGGTAGAAAATGATTGATGAAAGAAAAAGTACTCGTCATGACGTTTAGATCTTGCAGGGCTTCCTTAGCAGCAATGGAAAAAATTCTAACAATGGCTGGTTTCCATTGTTCTTCTAATTGCAGGAGCTAAACCCCGAATGTAGCGATCAATACGCTTGCTTTCTGGAGTTACCGTGTGCGGCACTAGTCTAGCCAGCTTATGAAATCGGGTTATGTACTTATCAACATCAGCTCCATTCATAACATGATTCTAGAGCTCTTCCTTAAATTTCTTGATTGCATTATCCGGATAGTATTCCTCCCTTAACAACTTCTTTAAGTCCTCTCAAGGTTGGGCTATAGCAATTGCCTGACCTCTTGTCTAAACTAGTGTGTTCCACCAAGTTAAGACGCGACTTTGCAACATACAAGACGCGAATTCGACTTGGTTTTCTGCGGGACACTTGCTAATGTAAAACACATACTCCATTTCTTCTAGCCATGATAGTAGGCCAACTGCTCTTTTAGTTCTAAAGAATTTCTTAGCACCATAAGACTTGGATGTCCTGTAACTGCAACCTTGTGTGTTGCATACTTAGTTTTTCCTTATCTCTCTCGCTTCAACTTAGGGTCATTAGCATTTTAATAAAGTATACCTCTTTTAACTTATCATAAGTCAAATCGATTAACGGCTCAAATTTCCAGTAAACAAAGCTCATGTCTGCTCTAGGTTCGTTTGGTACGGATGTACCTTGATTGGTTTCCACGATTCGTTCCTGAGTTGCGCGTGTTTCTTCTCGGAGGTATGGTTTTTAAAATTGTCTACAACATTCATTTGAATAAGTAATTTAAACAAGTATAGTGCGAGTACCGTGCAAATACAATGCAACTTTAAAATTTATTGAAATAACTATTGTGCAAAAAAAAAAATACCACAAATGTTTATATCAAGTAAGAGATCAACTTTTCCACATATATAGTTTCAATTCTTCCATAATAGTCGTCATCCAAACAGATACGTCTGCAAAAAGTTTGTAATTCGTAGTAACTTACAACAAGGTTCGTTTCCAACATAAATCGTGATGTATTTCAAGTAACGTAAAATAAAGAAATTTTATTCATTTATTTATTTTATTTTAAAAAAAATTTAAGTCATAATAAGGATTTTCCAAAAATTTAAAGTCATAGTAACCAAACACAATGATACAGATACAAAAGAATTTATGTTTTGATAATAAAAACATTTTGTTTCCGAACACGGGTTGAATAAATATATTTAATAAAATTTGGTGTTTAGATGTATCTTATAATACATAAATTTTGTTGCTAAAGCGATGTAACCGTTGAAAAATACAAGTGCATCCCGTTTTAAAAAAATGTTCAAAAAGTACCTTCTCCGAAACACAATGCCAGGACGAAAATTATTATGATGGTTACACAATTAACCAGTATCAAGTACAAGGTTCTCATTCTCGTATCAATCCTTTTATCTCAAATGGGGTCTCTTATGCCATGGTCATATAACCAAACAACTAGAGTGGTAACATTCTAAAATGAGTTGCTTCGAAGGAAACTAATGACGTAATCTGTCTCATTGAACGTCTTCAAGAACGAAACATTTAAGTAACAGTTTTACATGATAAAAACGATGTCAATCCACATAGTGGATGAGAAATAGTCGTTTGCAATCCACACGGTAGGGTAAGGACAAAATGCCGCACATTTAGTCTCTCTATAGTCGCGTTCCATCGACGTTGTTTGAGTATCCACATCTAAACATCCAAGCCTCACCCAGCCTCACCCACATCTAAATAAAATCTTGAATTACTGAACACGGTGTTGGCGAACATGCAAAGAATGCTTACATTAGAAGCCAAAATGGTTGGCTTAATAGCATGGAAAAATAAAATGGAGACGTGACCCAAATATAGGTCGACGTAGCTTTAATAATGAAAGAACAAACATCTCTACATGTCGTGCATACGTAGTTCACCTGCTGATTGCCTTGAGTTCTTACTCAAAATCTATCAATGAGTCCTCCTCAAGGTCTTATGCAGGGTAAAGGTACGAAAAGTATTTAGGTGTACGTCGTGACTCACTCGCGGAATCATTAGCACGCGAAGACGATCTATAGGACATATAATGGCTATAACAGTGTTCTTAATAACAAGGTGCTTAGGGACAGTGTGACACTATAATGATAGTAACCGATGTGAAAGCAAACTCAGAACATAAATGGGTCAGTCAACATAAGCATGATGTACTAAAATGAAATAGTGGACATCTAAAAGCATGCATTGCATGGTGCACATGATTCCTAGTATGCTTTTCAGTGACTAAAATGGAAAGTCAGTTTTTAAACTTGTTTAAAATAATGACTATACCCAGTGTTGCATGATACTCCCTGAATTAGACATAGTTGATCAAGTTATGTCTAATTTATGTCTAATGATGCAACTACTCAGACTAGTAGACTCGTTTCATGTTTGGTGTTTTTAGAAAAGAAAATCATTTTGGTTATAGTTTGGATTTTTATTTTTGAAAAACCGGCATTCTCTGTAACCTTAGGCTCTGATTACCAATCTGTAACACCCCACCAAGGTGGAACCACGAGGTGTAACATATTAATAAACATCACACGAGATGATAGATAAAACGCCATACATGATTAAGATAAAAGAAAGTTATCCGAATTACAATAATACCAAATACAAGTTTAAAGAGTACAAAAGTCAAAATAGGTTGTTTTTCTTCCAAACATGGATATCTAAAAAGACAGTAACTTGGAAGAAAGTAGACATCTTAAACAAGTCCAAGTGCAAGGACACAAATTTTCACTTTAGGAATGTCACCTAAAAAGCATGATAAAAACGGTCAACTATCGAAATAGTTGGTGAGCTCACAAGATTATGTACACAAAATATAGTTTTAGAAAAGAGTAGATGTGTGATAATAGTTTGCCAACTCAATGGCAAGTTATCAAAAACTGTTGACAAACCAAAATCAATTTCCAAACAAGTTGAGAGTCCAAAACAAATCAAGTTTTTAAAACAGTTCCCGTTACATAAAGTAATGTAATGCAAAATCAATTCAACATATATTTATGCTATAGTGTTTATGCGAGGCACTACTTAAACATATTCAGTCTAACCGTTCCAAACTTCCAATCAAGTTCCAGTTGTATAGTATGGCACAAACACTTAGTAATATGCACCCTTGTACGGGGAGTGAGGAGGGGTTAGTCTCCTAATATCGCTATCCATAAGTACTAGCGTATCAATCCCGTTGAGGGGGAAAGTAAGTTAAAAGTAGTGGCGGGTTCCAAGCATATAACAACATACATATTAAGTTCAAGGTTCCAAGTTCAACACGTTTCCAAATTTCAACAAGTTCAAATCAAGTTCAAAGTTTAACACGTTTCTAAAGTTCAACAAGTTCTAATCAGAGTTCCATACGTTCAAAACAAGTTCAAGTTCAATATGCTCAAAAGATTAATTACTTAAAAGTAATTGTATAACAAACCACACATCATGCTTTCCACCCCAAAACATTTAAAAATGTAAAAAGGGGAATGTGAGAAACTCACCGTAAACTGGAGTATAGATTAAGAAAATCAACAAAGTGAGAAGAATGACAACAACGATATCAATCGCGACCTATAATAATAGTGGTCCGCGTATAAGAAAATATAGCTATGCGAAAATGCATATTTTGCCATGATATGAAATATTATATATATCTACATGTATAAAATCCTATGTCGAAGAATCCATGCACAAGACACAACCTACTATTTCCACACTTACGTTTTTCTGAAATTTTACCTTTTTCCTAGTCGCTTGACGACGCTTAAAGAAATACTAAACGACCACAACCAATGCACATATCTCATTTCTAACCACCTATATGTAATGTTAGGCTACTTCAATTTTCCCAAAAATTCCTAGTATGTCTAACCATTTTTTAAAAATACTACAAAGCAACATGTCCGAAACAAGGTCTGCAGAACCTTGCCAAAGTTTGGCATGAGCAGACCCCTTTAAACCTTCTAGAAAATTATGGAAATATTACAGTACCTCACACACATTATGGAAATGCTACAGATCAAATTTCGTTTAAAAATATTAAGTTTTGATATATCTGCTCACTACATCTTTGAAATCTAAATTCTAGACCAGAATTGCAGTTTTGACAACACATCTTGTATATTCTATTTGACTAACTTATACTTACTGAAAATCCGCGAGGCCTTTTTCGTTGGAAAGTATACTCGCCGAACTTAGTTTTAGAGTCAAGAAACTCTATAAAAGCTTTTAAAATGACGAAGTTTTGGCGCACGTAAGTTGACCCAAAATTCTGCGCAAAATCGCCTAATGCAGAATTTGACATAACAAGTTTCCAAACTTCTAACTAGTGTAGAAAACTCATTTTTAGGAGTTACCAGACGTGTGAATTAGCGCCACGAAGCTACGGACATAACCTATCATATTTCTAAGTCAAAACTCAGTTTACCATATCATAATTTTTTTGACAAGAGCCCTAACTTTCTGATCTAAATAGGGGATCTATTACACCTACAAATCGCCAATATTTCGCATCAACAACAATTCCAGTATGCTCAACTAACCTATTAATCATGCTAATCATCTTAAACTATCTGATATCCCAAAAACGCAACATGCATGACCATCAATGGATTCTCGACATAAAACTAAACACATGCATGTAATATATAATCAAATCAACACAAAAATTAACTAGGATACTTACAAAGATACAATGAAATAGTTAGAAGATCAAAACCATAAACCCTTTTGGTTTCTTGACCTTGGCCGAAACCCACAAACACAAAACAAAGACCCAAAATTCTTGATTCGTTTCACCCAACTTGTTAATATCAACTCTATTCAAACCCTTGATGATTTAATTGTACCCAATCTTCATAAAACCCTTGAAATCAAATTTCAATAAAATCAAGAACTTGTGAAAATTTGATGCATGGTGATTTATCTTTGTTAGAGATTAATGGGGTTTAATTTATTAGTGATTTAGGATTGAATGGGAATAATTTGGGATTGATTGATTGTGGTTTTTGATGGTTTTGTGTGGGTTTCATTCGAACAGAAAGAATGGAAGAGGGGAAACGAAATTTTTATGTTTGTGTGTGTTTTTATGGGTTTTTATAAAAGAGGGAAATATCTTATATACATAGAAACAAATCTAGGATGTATCGACATAAAATAAATATAGAGTGTTGGGTTTTGTTTATGTATAATTAGTTAAAAGGGGGGGGGGGAGGGGATTGGGCTTAGTATTTTTTTCTTTGTGTCCATTATGTTATTATTTAGGCCCAAAAACCTTTAATTAAGGTGTTAAACTTCTTATTAATTGTAAAAATAAAATTTTGACGCGGTTTCGGCCAAAACACTGATAAAAGTCAAAAAAGTATTAAAATAAAGTAATTAAGCTCTCGAAGATAAAAATATGGAATAGTTGATTTCTCGATCGTTAGGACGAATAAGTTTCCAAAGCTCGACTCGCGAATTTTTAAAAACGACAATTTTTACTAAATCGACTAAAATTAATAAAAGTAATTTCAATAAACTTTAGAAATTTAAATATAGGATCGGGATAAATAGTGACTTGAAACTCGAGTTGCACAAAGACAAGCATTAAAAGCTAAGGGTAATGGGACCACATAAAAGTGACTCCATAAATAATCAAGCGAGTCAATTATCATACGTTTGCTTTCGGTTACTGACCTCAAAATTGACGGATGTCACAATGTTGTTCCATCCTTTCTTCCATATGATGATCTCATAGCTAGTTTAAACAAGGCAATGGCCTTCTTTAGCACAACATTTGCTTCTCGTTACCCACCAACAAACAATCAGCTTAGAACCTCATCTATCCTAAGAAATTAAGCAACCATTCAAGATAGAAGAGTTATCGTGCAGACAGTTCAGGGGAGACAGACACATGGGTATGCTAATAGTGGGGCAAGAAGTAATGCTACCAGTCAGGGAATTAACAAAAATGGGGGACTAAACAAAGCAGGTCAGGAAAGAGTGGTTAAGTGTTACAACAGTCAGGAAGAAGGTCACATGGCAAGATAATGCACAAAACCTAAAAGATCCAAGAATTCAACATGGTTTAAGGAGAAGATGTTGCTGACTGAAGCTTTGGAATCAAGGGCTATGTTGGAGCAGAACGGATAGCCTTCTTAGCAGATAATGGGGACACATTTACTACAGCTCAAGCATCTCAGGAAATTCCATCTCAAGCAGCTTTCTAGACTGATGATCTTGATGCTTTTGATTCTAATTGCGATGATGCACCATCAGCTAAGGTAATTCTCATGGCTAATCTATCCTCTTATGACTCAGATGTTCTTTCAGAGGTACCAACTCATGACATGAATCTAGTAAATGATATGAGTTATCAAAGTGTGCAAGAAACACAGTGTTCTAAACAACCATTTTTTTAATAATGAAACAGCTTTTGACATAACAAGTGATAGTAATATCATTTCTTATGAACAATATTTACAAGAAACTGAAAATGCGATTGTTTAAAATACTAACTCTTCTGCACAACAAGATGAACTATTAATGTCTGTCATTGAAGAGATGTCTAGTCAAGTTGCTAAATGTAATAAGGTGCATCATAAGAATAACATTGTAGAGGAGACCTTAACTGCTGAGCTTGAAAGATATAAAGAAAACGTTAAAATCTTTGAACAAAGACAAACATTTCATTTAAATGATAGGGAAAAGTATATTGATGGTCAATTACGATAGGTTATTGTTGACTGAAATGCAAAGGTTACATATTTTGAAAAACAAATACACTCATTAAAACTACAACTCAATGCAACTGTTGAAAGTCATAAGACTTTATCAACAATAGTTGAATGTTTGAAAAAGGAGTATAAGGAAAAGGAAGATAAATATCTTGATGAAGTCATTAAGTTACAAAAGAAAAACAAAGCTTTAGACAATGTAGCTTACAAAATGGGTCAGTCAACATAAATGATGCATATTTTAACAAAACCTCTAGCTTTTTATGATGAAAGTCACAAAACAACACTTGGTTATCAAAATCCTTTGTATCTTTCTCAAGCTCGAAGAAAAGTATCTTCTTTATATGATGGCCATATTATTGTTAAGCAACATGGTCCTTGTCTGTACCTGACACTGAGAAAACCTTAGAATTGGCTGAAGAGAGTAAGTTAAAAATGCTAGCTAAACAAAATGATCCAAGCTTAAAAGATAAGAAAGTTATCATTGCCCCTATTGATTATGTAGTGTTAAATAAACCACCTGAGTACTTTGTTAAGCATTTTGTGCCTCAAAAATAAGTTTTGGCTGAACAGGCATTTTGGTTACCCATTTTAAAACCCGTTTTTGGAAATTCTACCGGTTTCATTAGAACCAGTTCTTAAGAAGGAAATTCCTCGCAAACTTCCTAAAATTAGTTTGGTAAAAGATAGTTTTAACAAAATAAGAGATCATGTTAACAATTTTGATGATGTGATAACTGTCTGTACCAAAGTAACTAGTCATAATGAAGGAACTTGGGGGTTTGAGTATACCCGAGGGGATTTTGAACAAGATGTTAAACCATTTTCTAAAATTTTGAAATAATATATTCAAATGTTAGATCATGGTCTTAGAAAAGAAATTAGAGACACGAGAGAAGTTTTTAATCAAATGAAAATTGAGGTTGCCAACTGTTTTGTAGACAAGAAGTATTTTGAGATTGAGAAAAAGGAATTAATCCTTAATAATGATCGTCTTTAAGAGCATATTATCTATCAAGATGTTAGGAATGTTGTATTGCATTCTGATGTTCATAATATGTTATTTGCGAATAATAATTGTCTTGATAATGATAATCTTGCATTGGAATTATTGAAAATAGAAAATGATCGTTTAACAGAACTACTTATATCTCAAGATCTTGTGCATACTACTCTTAATTCTTTAGCTGCCATTAATGATTATAAATCCATGGAACAAAGTTTCTTAGATGAATAAAAAGAGAATTTGAAACTTTAAACTGAGCTTGACAAAAAGAATGGTATGATTGAAACGGCTATTTAGAACGAACTTTCAAAATGATGTTCACGACTTGAAAATTGGTGCATTTTTCTTGAAATTAAATTGCAACAAAACAAAGAAAGTTTTCAAACTAACAGACCATCTCATAATCAAGATGCCCCTGAATTTAAGAAATTTTTCATAATAAATGATCTGCAAGCTCATTTGAAAGCTAAGAATCTCTCAATTGAGAAACTAAAGGAACACATTGCGAATTTAAATGGAAAGAACATTGTTGACAGTGTTCAAAATTTGCATAATTCAAATTTGGCTACTTCAAAAGTGTATAAATTAGATTTACAACCTGTTTAGCCTCTCATAAAGAATAATAGGGATGCATATGTAGACTATCTTAAACACACACAAGTAAATGCTAATATACATCATGAAATCATTGAACCCGCTAGAGAATTCAGGCCTTTAGATAGTGACTTAGCCTCTACCTGTACGTTTGTTACACGAATTCAAGAATTGCTTATTTATGTTAGTGCTACATATCTTAGTTTAAAACATATAAGTGATAAATTAGTTGTTGTTACACCAATCAATAGGACTAGGAAAGTTAGGTTTGCAGAATCTAGTGACATATCAAAAGATAAAACACAAAAAATAGGTAAAACCATAGGACAAAAAGACCACTAACAATTGTGTGTCACCAGAAGCTAGCGGATCAAAGCCTAGGAACAATACAAAGAAAGATAGGATCACGCAAACTTCAAGTAGTAACAAGAAGAAAAATAGCGTAGAAGACCATCCTAGGATTGCTAAGTCTAGTTTAAATAGTATGAATCGTGTTTCTAAACTAGTCTGTTATGCAAATGTTAAGCATGTTGTGTTGAATGCGAATTCTGAACTTATTTATGCTACCTGCCATGAATGTATGTTTGTTGCTATTCATGTTCTGTGTGTTTGTGATTATCTTAAGGATGTGAATGCTCGTGTTAAATCTAAATATGTGAAATCTAGATTGGCTAAGAAAAAAAAGAAGAAAATATGGAAATCTATTGGTAAAGTTTACATTAATGTTGGATATAGCTGGAAACCTACAGGATGGATCTTCACTATAGATGGAAACACATGCCTTTTAACTAGGATAATCTCCACTAAAGTAGAGCCTCCTAGGAAATCCATATCAACAATAGTAGTTAAGCAAACACAACCAAGTAGTAACAAATCTAGGAAACTCAACAACATAACAAATGTAGGGTTGAGTAGTAAATCTAAGACCGTAGGTTCTAAGATTTCTAACTACTCGAAACCCATGCAAAACTGGGGATCCAATGTTTCTACTGCTCCATCTTCTTCCCGTGTCAATTGCAGGTTGTACAAATCGTACTCTGGTACCTGGACTCGGGCTGCTCCAAGCATATAACCAGGCAGCACTCTCAGCTCATCAACTTTGTTAGCAAATTTTTAGGTACAGTTAGATTTGGTAATGATCAGATTGAAAAGATAATAGATTATGGTGACTATCAGCTAGGGAATGTTACAATCTTACGAGTTTATTATGTTGAGGGTCTCGGGTATAATTTGTTCTCTATGGGTCAGTTTTGTGACTCAAATCTTAAAGTAGCTTTCTAGAAACACACTTGCTACGTTTGGAATTTAGACGGTGCTAATTTACTTTTTAGATCAAGAGACACAAACTTGTACACCATCTCACTGGATGATATGCTGAAGTCTTCTCCAATTTGTTTGCTATATAAAGCCTCTAAGACTAAAAGCTGGTTATGGCACCGACGGTTGTCGCATTTAAACTTGGGTACTATAAACCAATTAGCTAAGCAAGGTCTTGTGTGAGGTCTACCATAGCTTAAATTCGAGAGAGATCACTTATGTTCGACATGTTCTTTGGGGAAAGAAAGAAGCACTCTCATAAACCTAAAGCTAAAGACACTAATCAAGAAAAACTTAATCTTTTGCATATGGATCTTTGTGAGCCAATGCGTGTGGAGAGTATAAATAGGAATAAGTAAATATTAGTCATCGTCGATTATTACTCAAGATTTATGTGGGTTAAGTTTTAGAGATCAAGGGGTGAAATTCCTGAGGTCATCATCAAATGCTTAAAGCAAATACAAGTTCGTTTGAATGCTACTGTCTAAATTATTCAAACAGATAATGGAACCAAGTTTGTGAATCAGACTCTTAAAGACTAATATGAAAATGTCAGAATCACACATCAAATATCTGTTGCGTGCACTCTACAATAGAAAGGCGTTGTTGAAAGACAAAATTGAACTTTAGTAGAAGCTGCTCATACCATGTTGATATTTTCTAAAGATCCATTGTATATGTGGGAAGAAGCAGTCTTAACAACATGTTATACCCAAAATCGATCCCTAATACGTCTTTGCTACAACAAAACACCTTATGAGCTTATACATGATAAGAAACCTGATTTATCTTTTCTTTATGTCTTTGGTTCGTTATGTTATCCGACCAATGACAATGAGGATTTGGGTAAATTGAAACCGTAAGTTGATATTGGTATTTTTGTAGGCTTACCGAATCTACAACAAAAGAACCTGAAAAATTATGGAAACAATTCATGTTACGTTTGATGAGCTGATGGCAATGGCTTCTGAACAGTTCAGTTCAGGACCCGTGCCTTAATTGTTGACTCTTGGAACACTCTGTTCAGGACTCGTGCCAAATCCTCCTTCTCTAACACCTTATGTCCTACCTATAAATAATGATTGGGATATCTTGTTACAACCAATGACTGATGAGTTCTTTAATCCTCCATCAAGTATTTTTTTCTCCAGTTCCTGCAGCTGTTACTCGAAGACCTGCTTATCCAACCGATTCATCTGTGTCAACTTCAATTGAACAAGATGTACCATCTGTAAGTACATCATCAAATCAAGAACAAGAACAATCCCCAGTTATCTCTGAAGGTGTTGAAGAACAGTTGCCAACTGCATAATTTTATGATGATCCATTTCATGAAATTCTCCATGAAGACTCAACTTCACAAGAATTATCTTCAAACATGCAGTAATCCCTCACTCCATTTGAACTTATTGGTAAATGGACAAAGAATCATCCATTAGTGTTGATCCCACTTCAATAGATCAAATTCTTTAAGCTTGTTTAAGGTTTAGTTATATTGGATAAATCTAACACAATTATAGTAGAAACTGTGTTTGAATGTATTAAAGATTATGAAGAATCTAATCTTTAATATTAAGAAGAATTATCAGTGAAACAGTAATTCAATGAACATACAATTCAACAAAGAAGCTCCAATATTATTAATGATAATAATACGAATACTCTCAAAGTATTAGGGTTACAAATACCTTGAAGCTAAGAATTATACGACTAAGATTGATTTTTAGTTTTGGTTCTGGTACATCAAACTCTATGCCCCAGGACCTCCTTTTACACACAAAGAGTCCTAGTCGGCTTACAATACTTCCCTAAGTATCTAAAATCTTTTCTATAATCAAATAATACATATCATATAAGCAGTACTAACTAGCAGCATTAACTTGATATTCACTAGCAGTAGTAACTTCAAGCATATTTTCACTAGCAGCATTAACTTCAGCTGAGCAGTCTTAACTTTGTACTAGCAGTAGTAACTACTTAGCATATTTTCTTTGAAGTTCATCAGCAGCACTAATATTCACTAGCAGTACTAACTGTGTACTAGCAGTAGTAAACACTTAGCATATTTTCTTTGAAGTCTCTGAGCAGTACTAACTCCAGCTGAGCAGCATTAACACAAACATGAGCAACAGTAATTCAAACAACATCAAGAAGACTTTTAATCCCAACAATCCTCCCCTAAACTTGATATTCTTCTTCAAAATCATCAAGTTTCTTCATTTAAAGCTTCATCAACACCAGGAGGATGCTTCCAAACACTTCTTTACTTCTTAAGTTGTTTTATGATGAATTTAAGAAGCTGATAAGCAATTTCACTTTCATAATCAATTATAAGCTTCTTTTCCAACATCGTTAAAATTGTAAGTGGTGTAAAGGGATACTTCTTCTCTACCAGCATGTAAATTTGCATATGTTGCATTCTCAAGGAATGTACTCCACAAGAGTCATACAACTTCTAATCCAACACTTTGTATTCTTGTTGATTCCTCCATTACATTAATTTTCTATCGTGTGGTTCACAACACTGCTTTTCAATTTCACCACATAACAAACAATTCTTAGTCTTTTCCACTGGTTTGTTGAATTCATAATTAGCTGTTACAACTTGTACAAATCTTTTAAATTATTGCTTGTCAAACTTTTAAGCATTTGACTAAAGATCATGTGTGTTTGAGACTTCCATCAGCTACATACTTATTCTGATACATAGCTCACTCTTCCTTCCCTATCCGTCTCCAAATATCTCCTCCACAGCAACAATACTTGGATACAGCCTGCACGAGAGACATACTGCTAGAGAAGAAGCCCCTGCCTACAAGTGTGTCCTTAGCTCGCATCCAACTTCTTCGAAGATTAGGAGCATAGAGGATTTCCAACGATACGGGGTTGGTGTAATCTCTTGCAGTGGTTTCGGTTGGTCATTACTCTATATCGCCTCACTATGAATATGTTGTGTGAGTTAAGAATGTACATAAGCAACTACTACTAGTAGCGCTTGTAAACAGTTGTGTGTGAGTGTCCTGCATCCTGATGCTCTCTGTTCTTCGAGTGTGCGTCCTCTCCTAGACCCCCTACTCAATAGTCTCGCTGCTCTCCACTCGCTACGTACTTAAACTCGATCGCTGGCTCCACCCTGCTCTTGATCCCCTCCCCCCCTCTACCCCTCCCCCCCCCCCCAGGATATATCAATCATCTCACTTTGGACTAGAATCAAACTCTTTAAACTTCAAATCTTTGAGCTTGTATCCTTCCATGTTCTTTAGGTAAGTACATATTATCTTTCTCTGTTGAGATTTTGTTGGTGGTTTGTTTCTTTTATCTTCTTCTCTTTTAGCTGCAAAATGCTTTCTTCTTTTATCTTAGAGTTGTTGAAATAATGTAGCCTTTTCTTCAATAGACAACTCTTTTTGTTCTTGTACTTGCAATATTTTAGCCAATTGATGATCAACATAAATCTTTGCTTGTATATCATCTTATGTTTCAATCAAGGCAATATTAGCTTCTTCTTCTTTTTTAGCTTTCTCTCTTGCAAGTCTTTCTTTTTCATCAAATTCAGCTTGTAAATTTAAAGCAGTTTCTTCATCAAGTCTGATTAGCTCTTTCTTCTTCATAGGCTTCACAGGTTCTATCAATATCCCTTTACCTTTGTCTTGTGATTGTTGTGAAGATAGCTGTAAAGATATTGTTGTTGTAGATTCATCCAACTCTTGTATAACAACCCCTTTCTTCTTGGGGTTTGTACTTTTCATTTCTTCAAGTACTTGAGCCAAAGTAATATCATCAACAGTTTTAATTGTAGCAGTAGTTGTTGTAGCACTAACTTGAGCAACATCAATAATTAGCTTAGCAGTGTTAATAACATCAACTACTTCTTCAACAACATCTTGTTCTGCAACAAACACCTCCTTACCAGCAGAAACATTCACATCATGAACACTAACCAGGGTAATTTCTTCATCTGTATCAATAGCATCAATCCTTCCCTGATTGGACGCATCCTTACCCAAACTTTCTTCATTATCAGAGGATTCTACCCTAGCAGTCAAACCAACTTTGAATAATCTCTTCAGCCTATGAGTTCTTGACCTATCTTTCTTTTTAAGCTTCTTGACACTCCTTTTTAAACTGGCAATCTCATTATGTTGAGTGGTCTTTGTCTTCTCTAAATCAAGAACCCGGTTTTGTAAAGTGGTACATAGTGCCATCAATTCATTAAGTTTAAGTCTATCCTAATCACTTTGAAGTGTGTTACCTCTTGCGAGCAGTGAATCGTTGGAATGTTTAGATACATTCTCAAACCTAGTTTAAGCCATAGTATCCCCTATGGTTTCTTGGCACCAGGGACCACCACCTAAAGTTGTTCCTAGGGAACTAGATTCATTAGGTGTTGCCTTGGATTGGGTCTTATTGATGTTACCACTTTCCTGCTCTGCTTCTAAGCTAGAAGCAGTAGTGGCAGCCCTCACCCAACTCCTTATGGACAACCTTATCTGCAATATTTTTAATAGGATCACTAGGCTGAGGTACTTGAGTTTCCTTTCTCTTAGGCTTCTTAGGTTGTTGTGTCTTTTGAGGTTGAGTAGATGGTTGAATAAAGGTGGGTGTGTGATGGGGATTAGTTGGAATTGCTAAACCTTCACCTCATTATGATTAGTTTTGTACCACCATTGTTTAAAATAAAGGTTTTACTTTACCAAAAAAACCTTTGCCTACCCTTCTTATATTTCTAAAAATCTTTTTAGTATGAGAGGGTGCAATATATATTCTCTTATGAGTTGGCCTTCCATCAAGTTGTTGGTCCAAAAATATTTGTACAAAACTTGGATCCATTACAAGTTTGCCAGACAAATTATCCATGTTTCTAATCATACTTTCAAAAATGAATTTTGAAAAGTTGAATTCTCGATTTATAGCTAAGCAGATAATGGCAGATTCCATAGTATTACTAAACTCATTCCATGCAGTAGTCTTTGGACTTAGACACTATAAAATAGTATGAATTAGAAATTTCCATTGTAAGAAAAAGAATGGTTTTTAAAATGTTAGTTTTTGTGAAATTTTCTCATTCCCCATTAATGTAAGTTGTTCAAAAATGGTAGAATTTGGTAAACAATCAACACCTTCCTCATCAGCTAGTTGAAGATCCCTTCTAACAGATGATTCAGTGATGATTATCTTCTTGCCATCTACTAGGGCATGTAACTGTGCTTCCCCATTGATAGTTTTGACCATGGTAGTAGACTAGAACTGTTCAATGCAAGAGATATATATCATATGATTAATCATTAGTGCATACCTTATAGGGTGTGTATTCAAAAAATCCACTATTTGTTCAAACTCATCACTCTCTATGGGTTTAGACAAAAATACGACCATATTATGAGTATCAGCAAACTTTAGAGTCGTCATTTATGTTGGGTTTTGATAATGGATGATAAATTTGAGTTAGGGTTTGTAGTTACAAAGTATTTGAAAGAGTGAAATTGATTAAAGGATCGATTAAAACCCTTAATCGAAGTATTTATAGAAAATACCCTCAACAGCATTAACTTTCACCTAGCAGTAGTAAGTTATGCCCAGCAACATTAACTTTAAGTCACCAGCATGAACTCCAATTCCATTCTAAACAGCTTTTCCATCATCAATTTAACACTTTTCTTTGCTTTCCCTGTAAAATGTTTGTCTAAAAACCTAGAAAACACAAGCCATAGCAATTTTCACAATTATTACAGTATTAATTATACCTAACAGTAGAAACTCAGCAGTATTAAGTATAACCAGCAATACTAATTATACTTAACAACAGAAACTTTTAATGACATGAATAACAGTACTAATTCACACAAAACTCTATAAAAACATAAAGAGATTAAAGACTTTAAAGATTTAGCATTCTAATACTAACAATCAAATATTGAAATGCACTTACATCAAAAGCTTTTGTAAGTAAATCTGCAACATTCTTGTTAGTATGGATTTTGACCATTTGAATCAATTTCTTTTGATTGCAATCTCTAATAAAATGATGTCTGATCTCTATATGCTTTGTTTTTGAATGAAAAATAGGATTTTTAATTATGCAAATAGTACTATTATTGTCAATAAAGATCTTGGTATGCATAAAATTGTACCCATAATCAAGTAGTTGATTCTGAATCCAAAGCACTTGTCCACAACAACTTGAAGCAGCCACATACTCAGCTTCTGTTGTGGAATTTGCAACAATTGTCTGTTTCTTGCACTGCCATGATATTAATCTACATCCAAGAAATTAACAACCTCCTGTTGTAGACTTCCTATCCAAGCTTGCTCCAGCATAATCACTATCAGTGTATGCTACCAAATCAAAAGGAGAATCTTTTGGATACCAAAGGCCCAATTTTAGTTGACCTTTTAAGTATCTAAAAATTCTTTTGACAACATGAAGATGTAACACTTTTGGATTGACTTGGTATCTAGCACATGCACACACTGCAAACATAATATCAGGTCTTGAAGAGATTCAGGTCTTAAGATTAAGAATAACATCAGAATCCAATCATTGACCTATACATATGAGCATCCACTTCTTCAACCATCTTCATCCTGAGCAAGTGGCTTTTGAGTTTCCATGGTGTGCTGCAGTCATGACTTTTTTGTAAACCCAAAATTTATTTAAATTCTTCACATATTTGTCTTGACTATTAAAATATGCCATCCTTCTTCTGCTTCACTTGTAATCCTAAGAAGAATGTAAGTTCTTCCCATAGAACTCAATCTGAAATTTCTCATGCATCAACTTCTTTAAATGCAATGCATACTCCTTCTTTGTTAACCAAAATGATATGCATCCCGATAAACTTGGAACCAGCAAAATATCACCTTATGCCTTTTGATGATAAAGGTCGTGTCAATTTTCCCTCTTTAAAACCTATTGTCCAATAAGTGGACAAGGTCTCATACCAAGCTCTGGGAGCTTAATGCAAACCATAGAGAGCCTTTTCTACTTTGTAAACTTTGTCAAGGAAGTCTAGATCTTCAAATCCTGATGGTTGATAAACATAGACTTCCTCTTTAATCTTACCATAAAGAAAAGCACTCTTGACATCCATCTAGTACACCACAAAGTCTTTAAATGAGGCATAGGCTAAACATAGCCTAATTGCTTCAATTCTTGCAACAGGGGAAAAGACTTCATCATAGTCAATCCTTTCTTCTGATGTGTACCCTTGAGCAACCAATCTTGCTTAATTTTTAATCACAATTCCTCTTTCATCCTTTTTATTCCTGAAAACCCATTTAGGGCCTATAGCCCTTTTTCTATTTGGTAAATCCACTGAAGTCCAAACTTCTTGTAACTTGAATTGTAGAAGCTCTTCCTGAATAGCCTCTATCCAGCTTGGATCCTTCAATGCATGAATTACCTTTTTGGGTTCTTC
>BQNB010015688.1:0-27523 GCA_026074375.1 Tanacetum coccineum | reverse complement strand
GTGTTAACTCTTATAATAAAAAGAGTTAACACCGTTAGGTTTTAGGGGACCATTTTTTGCAATTTGGTTTTCTTTGAGCGACTGATTTGGTATTTTGGGTTTTGTCATTTAGTGAGTTGACTTTTTTTGACTAAAGGTTGACTGTAGTTGACTTTTGACCTTTCTTGCTACCAAATTCTTGGCTTTTGTACACTCTATCCGTTCCCGTGTCCATGTTTGTCCGGTTTTGACCATTTTCTTGTGATATTTGCAATATCCGTACCTACACAATCACAAAGACAAAACAAGCAATATTCAAGCATTTAAAGCACAATTTTGTCTTTTTAGGGCCATTTTTGATATAAAACGGATATGTGTTTTCACACATATCAGTGATCATTTCTGAATTTGACTGTACCTAAAAATTTATTAAAGAAATTGGTAAGCTGAGAGCGATCTCCGATCATATGCTTGGAGCAGCCGGAGTCCAAATACCAGAGAACAATTTGGATGACATGCAGTCATCAAGAGAGGAAGATGGAACATCGAAAACTATGGATCCCCAAGATTGACTGGGTTCCTTTTTGTTAGCAGATACAGATTTAAGAACCTTAGATTTGCTAACAGGAACATTAGTTTTAGATTTCCTAGGTTTCCTTGAGTAAACCAATGTTACAACAGGCTTAGGTGTTTCATTTTCTAGATCAGTTGGTTTCCTAAGGGGTACTTCAGTAGTTGTGGTAATCCTAGTTAAAGGGCACGCATTTCCTACTATAGTGAAGGTCCGACAAGTAGGTCTCCAGATGTATCCAATATTTGTAAACACCTTTCCTGTTGGTTTCCAAACTTTTCTCTTTGAACTATTCTTAACAGATTTAGATTTTTTACGAGCATTCACATTATTGATAAAATCAAGAACATACAAATCATGATTATCAGAAAGCATGCAACCATTACATTTAACACATTTAAGTTCAGAATTCGCATTAAGCTTGGAATACTGCACATGAGCAGTTCCTTTAGGTTGAACAACACAATCTTTATTTTTCAAACTAGATTTAACTTTCCTAAAGTGGGCTTCAACTTTATTCTTCTGAGTACTACTTGGTGTTTGCCGAATCTTATCTTTCTTTGTTTTGCCTGAAGGCTGTGATCCGCTAGCACTAGTAGTCGGTTTTACTCATGTAGAAGACAACATAGGTTTGTTAGAAACTAGGTTTGATGTAGATGCTGTTTTTTTGATTGTGTTTCCTGAGGATGTGATGGGCTCAGTGAATCTAACTCTTTTTTCCTTGTTCTTTGGGGTCACAGCCACTAATTTTCCATCAGTATTGTTGACACTCGGGCAGGTTTTACTGATGTGTGTAAGCAACTCCTGAATTAGTTTAGCATACCTACAGGCCGATTCTAAGGAATGATCTAGTGGATATTTTAATTTAACATGTTCAACTAGATCCCTAAGAATTGTAGCTTCTTCTTGAGTGTGCTTAATATAGGCAGAGTGAGCTATTTTTTATTCAACAATTTAAGGGTTATTAGTTCCACATCAATCTTAAGCATCTCTAGATCAATAGTGTGTTTCGTAACAGCATTATCAACTAGAGCTTTTCCTTTAAGTTTTTTAAGTCATCCTTGAGAGTTGTAATTTCCAAACCTTTTTCCTGAAGACTAGCATTTAAATCAGAGATTTCCACAGACTTTATATTGACTTAATTAATTAAATCATCACATTGTTCTTTTGATCGAATACGTGCTAGTTTAATCGAGTCATAAAGTTGCTTATAGGTCTGTTTCAAATGCTCATTCTCAGCAATAAGCTTTGACATCCTATGATCCAATTCAATGTTAATTGTTTCAATCTCCTCTAAGTACTTTTTAATCTTATCCTCATTTATTTTTCCACTAAGAGATTTAATTCTCTCTTTTAACTTCTTTATGACTGTGTCTTTCTCTTGGGACTGAGCTTTCAATTCATTTAATTCAAACAATTGATCAAAACTTGGAGCACTTTGATTTGAAACTGAATTGTCCCTTTGAAAAATTTCCTGATTAAGTTGAGTATCAACTTCTAAAGAGATGCAATGTTTTTCAAGAGTGGTAAAACTTTTGAACAGTTTATCATAAATCTCTTTTTCAACGAAATCCTCTTTGTTGAGAAGCTCAGTCTCAAGTTTTAGACACTTTTCACATTCATGCACATTCACAGAAGCATTATCCACAGAAGAATTCATAATTATGTTCACAATATCTTTGTTAATGACTTGTTCCAAGAGTCGTTCATTTTCGTTCAAAACTTGATTCATTTTAACTTTAAATGTTTTTGACTCTAAACGATGTTGTTCCATAGCCTGATCCATTTGATGAAAGATTTTTTGGACTTTAGAAAGTTCATCAATCAAATATTGATCGAATGTGTTGAACAAGTCCTTCAAAGCTTTTACAAATGAAATTATTTCATCCCTAAAACAAGCTTTTGTATGTTCAAACCCCTACGAGCCCTCAGTGATGGTTGTGGCCATAGTTCTTTCTTTGATAACCATGTCAAAACCAGCAAGATGGTGTTTAAGTTTCTTCAAACTCGTATTAACCATGCTGACTTTAGGAAGTTTTTTTGGAACCTCAACTTTGGTGGGTCTACTAGAAAGAGTGGGATCTGGATAATTCACAGAATTCTAAGACCAAAAGGCTTATTTAGCAGATAATTTAGTTTGTGGAACAAATCGTGTTTTAAAATCTTGAAAAAGTTGGTTAAGAACAGCATAATCGACTGGTGTAGTATTGACTTTCTTTTCTAACATCATAGGATCCTTTTGTTTTAAAAGCATTTTTGAACGACTCTCTTCAGCAAGCATTAGGGTCTCTTCGGAGTCAGGAATCACAATAGCACTTGTATTCTTAATGACATTACCATCATAAAGCTTTGGTTCCAACTGCTAATCTTTCTTTAGATAGAAAGGATTTTGAAAACCTAGAGCTTTTTTAGTGGTATGATTATAGAAAAACTAAGGTTTCGTCAACATGTGAATAGTTTATGCAGATTGATCTCTTTTAAAAACAATATTATCTAGCTGTTTGATCTTCTTTTCTAACGCAATCTCTCTATCGATGTTCCTAGATTCTTCTTTCTTAAAATCATTTTTGAGAAGAGTAACTGTTTGCATTAAAGATTCCTTTTCTTTTAAATTTTCAAAAAGAGTTCGTTTAAGACGATCAATCTCTATAGACTGTGCACTTGAATCTGAAACGTTATCATTACTCCTTAAATCAACATTTTGTCGTTCTTTCAAAACTTTAACTTGTTCCTTATATCTTTCAAGCTCAGCAGTTAAAGTATCATTGACACTTTTATTGTCCAAATTTATCTTGGTACAATTAACCACTTGGGTTTTTAGTTATTTAATCACAGATAATATCAGTGCATCTTGTTGTACAGAAGAGTTAGAATTCTGAACAGCTGTATGTTGTGATTCAATCACATACTGAGAATAAGGAATGATATTGCTATCACTGGTTATTTCTGTCTCTGAATGGTTTACAACATTCGACTGTTCAGAAGACTGCATCGCCTGCACAACTTGATTAATCATATTGTTATTCACATTATCATGATTGTGTACCTCAGCGAGAGCATCTAAACCATAATGAGATAAATTTGCCATGAGAGCAACTTTGGCAGTGTTGAGTTTATCACAATCAGAGTCGTATGCATCCAAATCATCATCTTGATAAGCAGCATTGTGAGTAATGACAGTCTGTGTGGCTTGACCTTCTATAATTCCTGGATCTGCCAAAAATGCTAGTTCCTCCTCATGTAGAATTTGACCATTTGCTTGAGCTTGTACCAGCAACACTTTATCCTTAAACCATGAATCATCTCGTTTTCTCTTTGGTTTAGTGCATTGTTTGGACATGTGTCCTTCCCCTTTGCAGTTGTAACAAATAACAGTCCTTTGTTTCCCGGAATTGCTTCCACTTGCTCCTGAAGTGTAGGTCCTTATAGTATCCGCAGCAAAAGAAGTTTATCTCCCTTGAATTGGTTGTAAGGTCACTCTCCCATCATTAATGGTAGCTTGTTGCCTAGGGTTTAACGAATTCCTCAACTGATTATTAGTAGTGGGGTAGCGGGAAGTGACAACAGCAGTCAAGAAAGACACCATGTGATTGATAGCATCAATGGGATCATCACCTTTCTGGAACACTAGAACAATTAGATCCGATTCAGGTTGTTGGTTAATTATGCGAGCATATTCCAATTGAGGGATGGATGATGATGGAGAATAAACAATGTGGTGAACGGATGATTGATAATCGTTGGATGGATAAGTAATTGAAAGAGGTGTTGATGATTGATAAGGTGATCCATACTGTGGAGACTGATATGGTGAAACGTGTGGTTGAAATTGAGTATTTTGGTATGAGTTTTGATGAGTTTGATAAGGAGACTGGGTCATCTGATGGGTTGCAACCAAAGCAAGCGGATCTGAGTTGCGTTCATGCATTAAACGAACCTCATTTGCATGAAATTCATGTTATCCCAAGTAAGCATGAAGCTGGTCAATGTTAGTTGTGTGCAAATCCCGAACCAGTTTGACATTTGTCACAAATTTTCTCCACTCGGGAGGAAGAGTATTCAAAAACTTGGTGTTCACTTGAAATTATTCTAGTTTCATATTGTAGATGTTCATGTCATTGAGTAGTAGTGAAAATCTCAAGTAGAAACCACGTAGTGTTTCCCCCTTCTTATAAGCAAACTTATCGAATTCATCATAAAGCTTACACTCTCTTTCCTGTTTCGTCAATGAAGTTCCTTGCATGAGAAGTTGAATTCTTTCCCAAAGTTCCTTGGCAACTTTATGATTGCTAACCAATGCATAGACCTCTGGTGGTAGTCCTTGGAGAATGATATTTGTTGCCTTGACATCATAATTAGCTTGAATTGCTTCCGTAGCAGATAACTCAGAATATTTCTTTGGTCTAGTCACTCCATTTTCCTTAATTGAAGGTCAGATGAGTAGACCATTTTCAACGGATTCAAGGATCATTCGTCCATGTTGTCTATTCATCATGTATAACTCCATTCTCCTTTTCCAAGAATCATACATATCTTTTTCCAACATATGTGGACGATTGTCAGCACCCGAAAGAATTTCTTTGTCAGCAAGAGTCATCATTGAGAAAGTTGTATGTTAAAAGATTATTGTCGGATCGAACGGTGGTAGAAAGAAATTGTGTTTGTTTAAGTTGTCTTTTAAGTGTTTTAATTCTTAAAACTACACGGGATTTTACAATTCTTGACAAAACCAGGAAAACAAGTTAATGTTTCACGGGATTTTACAAGTCAAAGAAATAAACCATATAATTTGGAAATTTGAGTTGTTTGGTATAAACTGCCCTTGAGTTGTTCGGTACAAACTGCCTTTGAGTTGTTCGGTATAAACTGCCTTTGAGTTGTTCGGTACTAACTGCCTTTGAGTTGTTCAGTACAAACTGTCTTTGAGTTGTTCGATACTAACTGTATTGGGTTGTTCGGTAAAAACTGGCTTTGAGTTGTTCGGTACAAACAAAAATTAGTTGTGCGGTACAAACTAAAATTCAGTTGTTCGGTACAAACTGGAAATTAGTTGTTCGGTATAAACTAAAATTCAGTTGTTCGGTACAAACTGAAATTTAGTTGTTCGGTATAGTTGTTCGACTGAAACTAAGAAGCAAGTTGTTCGACTACGAAACTCAAAAACACAAAAAAGACACTTTTTGATGGGTTTTTTGCAAAAAATCTTGTACAACTAGTGTCACTAACCCTATAGGAACAAGAAAAATGAAAACTTTAAGGTTTTTAAGCCGGAAAATTTAAAATCAATATTTTGTTCTTTGTAAAGGTTTTCGAACACAAAAGTAACAAAAATAATATTTTTCTTGATTCTAAGCTTGTACACCTATATCATAAAGATACTAGATCAGATTTACCAAAGTAAATGATCCTTTGGTGTACCTTATTGCTTTGAAAACAAAGAAAAAAATGAAGTAAAGGATGATTTTTGCAAGTAAAAACACATGAACCAAAAATAAAACACAATAACTAAACACACCACTCCATGGCTCTTGATACCAATTGAAGAATATAAGTAATCTTTAACAACAAGAACTAGAGAGAGAAAGTGGGAAGGAAGGGAGTATTTCTAGTGAGAGAAAGTAAGAGAAAAGAAATGCATTAACTATGTGAAAAATACAACCAACCAACCACCTCTCCAAGGCATGAAGATGTGTTTATATACTTACAATGGATCATGGGTTTGGGCCTTCATGGGTTTATCCATAGGCTTTTAGCTAACTAACTATGTAAGTTTCCAAAAATTACTTAACGAGCTAACGACTGTTATCTATGGAAGTGACCGACACTTTCGTGTTCCTAACAGATAGAATCTGGGTGTTAATGTTTGATAATGCTCGGCAATTATTATTAGATGGAGCCTATAATTCCAAGAACTCAACTCATCTAGGCAACACTAAGATATATAGTGACTAGAAATCACTTTATTAGTAGTCTGAAATGGAGAAATCCATTGGATACTATGTCGAGGTATATCTGACTTGTTTACGAGTGAAAGCTAGGCATCAAAAGCCTTGTGGTAACTTACAATCCGTTGATATCCCATCATAAAAGTGAGATCATATCATAAAGTTCCTAAGTTATCTAGGATTTAAAAAAATGGCCCAATTCCATATGGGTTATGGTATTTCGATTTTCTAATTCATCACATATTCGATTATCGAATAAAACGTATATCAAATGAGTTCAAAGGGTTATGAGATATCAAATAGGGTAGCAAACGAATATCGAATAAAAAGGGTAGGCAACATACCTATAGATTTCAAAGGCGCGATAGCTACGGATCAAATGTCATAAAAACCTTAAAAGAAAGGGTAGATACATGTACTGATAAGAAATGTAAACGAAAAAATCAACACAGTGTACCAACAAAGAAAGAAACGCATATCGAATAACAATATGTATCAAGATCGATAAATGAGAAAGGTAGAATCCTTGCACTAGTAATCGCTTTTACCCAAGAGAACCAACTAACATAGTTTTTATGAAAATCATTTTTGTTGTTCCCACTTAGTTAGTGAACAATAACTACAGAGTTATCATTAACTAAGTCATGGCTAGCAAGTAAAGAAAATAGTTTGTTGTTTGAAAAGATTTTTTGTATGTAAATACAACTCGTAAGTAGAAGACACAAAAATAACTTTTCATCGTTTAACTCTTTTTATTAAGAATTATACCCTATTGTATGCGGAACTACAATGGGGATTGAATGACAATGTGTGTGTGTGTGATCTCCTCACTAATAACTTTGCATAAATAACTTTGCATAAACCTAAAGTGTTATGCAAAGTTAACTACTATGCTAACCAAGTGAGCTTGCTCAGGGACTTAGTAGATTTGGAGGAGTAGATGTATGTTTGTGAAAGATACGACTTTAAATGCACAAACTTAACATCTACTCCATTACAAGAGTTCTATTTATACTACTTAGGTAGGGTCAACCTCTTGGGTGTTGAGCACTTATCTTAGATCTAATAGGTTAGTACATGTGTATTGATTTGTCCCTATTACAATATCTATTCTAAGTATGGGATAAATGCTCTTTCCAAGTTCAGTTCCTGACACTGAACTTGTCTTATACCCTCTTCAGGATAAGTTAACTTCTAGAGATAAGAGCTTAGACTTATCTGCTTTCAAACTATCCCGCCTATTCTTTAGTCTCTTGTCTTCGGGGTCTTCTAGTTGTTGGAGATCGTACGGGGCTCAGTGAGTCTATTTCCACGACTCACTGAACCTATCACCTTCTTATTTGGCTCAGGCTTCATTCACTGAGAACCGCCTCACTGAATTTTAAAGTCTTTCTTATAGACTTAGGCTGAGCATCCTAAAGGTAACTCACTGAGTGACTATTCACTCAGTGACCTTGAAATGTTAAAGGTTATTTACACTTAGGTTATATTGTATTCAAATCCTAAGTGAAAGATCATTAGACACTGAATTGGCCCAACAATCTCCCCTTATTTGGATATAAATATAGCCTAAGTGTTTATCAGTGTGCGTGAGTACTTACAGCTTCTTCTCACATTGATTTTTGTAAAGCTATCTAGGATACTGAGTTTTTAACACAGAAAGTACTTCATTGAACGGTTACAAGGTCCTATTATCTATTACAAAAGATAACAAAAGATTACATAAGTACTCAGCCCATTTTGTATCCAAGAGCTTCTAGCTTGACTTTCTTTGACTTGAGCTTTTCTTGGTTAGGGTTTTCAGCAATGAGTTTCCTCAGTTTCATGTTGAATCTTGCATTTTTAGTAGACTTGACCATTGATGCAGCTACTAGATATGACACAAGAGCTTCCATCCCCACTTTGTCGATGTCACTCCATCTTTGAAATGCTTGATCCCCAAATTCATCAGTGAAGAAAATTACATACTCAAGTTCTTCAATAACCATGTTGTTGATGAACAGGACATTTTCAGAGAGAGCTCGATTGCATTCCAATCTAGGGATTCTTGTTTCAGGCTCAAGTTCCATATGCTTCCATTTCCTTCTTGAGGATCGGGATGAGGCTTGTTTAGGGGCTGGAGCAAGAAGAGCAGAATGAATTCCAAGTTCCTTAGGAATTTTCTTTAGTCTTTCATATCTTCGACTTAAAGAATTCATCAAGTCTTTTACTACTGCATTTTTCTTTTTGGGAATGATTTCCCTCAGTTCATCCAATTCGGAGATACCAAATGCACCAAAGAGAAAGGGTTCATGGACTTCAAAGTTTCTACCATCAGTGCCTCTGTAGACTGTTACAGCCACTGTCTTGGTTTTTAGATGGATCTTGATATCAATGATAGGTTCTGGTTTCAGTCTGCTATTGACAGTCCACATATAGCTATCGTACTTGTGCTTTCTGTGCTCAAGAGATTTTCTAACTTTCTCAGTATGTTATATTTTGAGAATAGAATGTTCAGCATCCTGAGCTTTCTTAAACATTTCGCCAGCCTTTGCACCTTTAATTGCTTTGGGATCAAGTCCTATCTTTTCAGCCTCTTCCTGAACAACTTTGATCACCTCAGGATTGGTTATTGCAAGCAGCATGGCTTCTTCCTCAGCTTTCTTGATTTGTTCCTCTTTATCCTAGTAGTCTTGAATTTCTTGTTCATTGAGATAGACTATTTTCCCATTAATCATGCATTTAACTCTAACTGGTTCATCAGGGCCAGGACGAACAATAGATGAGGCTTTAACCAGTTTCTTTAAGGGATCATCATCAGACTTAGTTTCAATCCCTTTCCCTTTATCAATCTTAGGAGTTGCTTGAGAGCTTTCAGGATGAATGATTATTGAGGTGATTGGTTGAGCATGAGTTAGTGGGATTACAGTGGATGGGATTGATGAGATTGGAATAGCCAATTTTGGTTCTTCAGTCTCATCCTCAGTGTGAGAAGGAGGTTCTTCAGTGGCAGCGGTGTTTGCATTCTCCCCCTCAACATTTACTTGAATGTTAGTGACAACAAGTGTTGGAGTGACACCGCCTGAAGGAGCTAAAGAGGGCTGACCTTGAAAGGCTACATACGTCTCAGTCATCATGGACTTTATCTCGGAAGTGTCCTTCCTAAGAGAAGAAATTTCTCGTTAAAGAGCAGTCTGAGAGAGTTCAACTCTAGACATCCTGGAGCCAAGATTCCAAGCCATGTTGATAGACGACTTCATCCAGGCAGTTGATGCTTCTTCTTTCTTAAAAGCATGATCTTGAAGAGATTTCACAGTAGACAAAAGTGCAGAAAAATCAAATCCCTTTACTAAGGAAAGTACCTTAGTGATGTTGGACGAGATTTTTGTAAAAGTCTCACTGGCTTCATTGATTTTTTTGGTTTATAGCAGGGTCATCCTTTACAACAGTGTTGATGGTTTTGAGAAGCTCAGTGATGACATTTAGTCCTTTATAGAGATCACTAATGGTAGTGTTACTTCTGTCAAGAGAGCTCATGGAGGCTTCCACAAGCTTGTTAGTCTGATCTCTATGAGCAATGTTCTCATCATAGTATTGATCAATAGAGGCCTTAAGGTCAGCATATGAGACTGCTGCTTCTTCATATTGTTCTCATTGTTTCTCAGTGATTCTATTGAAGAGGACTGTGGACACCTTCCTGAGATACTTGATCAATTTCCTTTTAATAAAAGGAAGAGTGTTGTTAAACTTTTTGAGATCAGGATTGGATGAGTCAGAAGCAGATTCTTAAACATGAGATGGATCAGGTTGAGTTGGGCCTGGTGATGGAGTTCTAACTTCTTTATCATCCCGAGGGTCCTCATCCATCTCATCCCTAGCAGCAAGCACTTCATCTTCATCACTGTCTTTATCTAGTTCATCATTAGAGAGCAGAAAGGCTTGAATATCAGCATAAGTTTAGAGTTTTAGAGGTTCAGTATCCGACTCCACTTCAGAAGAAGTCTTGCCTTTATTTTTGGTCAGGGATCGGTACCTCAATCTAGTGGATTGGGTTTCATCCACCTGGTACTTAGCACCAGTCCCTGAAGGATCAGTAACAGGAGTGTGTATTGGTTCGATATCAGCGGGTGGTATGTTTCCCCTTGAGTCTTTGTCCCCAAGTGACCCTTTAGGACGCGGTGTGGTTTTAGTCATGCCTTCATTAGAAGTCGTGGAAGTTACGTCCCTGTCAAGGGGTTTTTTGTTTCCCCCTGAGTCTTTGGGATGAGTAGCAATACCCTCAGACAAAGGTTTTGATTGACGGGTTCCCTCATCGAGTATGGAAGGCAATCCCATACTAGCAAGTTGTATGTCTCTCTCTAGATCTTGGGGATCAAGTACGGTACCCAAGGAGACTGAGTGGGATTGCTCAAAACACTCTGTTGGCTTGGGTGGTGATTCCTTGGTCTCAGTGGGTGGTCTTTTGGGCTTAGGTTATTTTTTCTTCTTACAAACTGCTCCTGAAGCTACATGGCCCTGTGACTTGGGTAAGGTTGAAGCCACCCTTTCTTTAGCTTTGCAACCAAAGGAGGTGGAGACACTGAGTCCTTCTGATTGTTTACAGCAATCATATGGGCCGTCAATTCAATATCAGTGACTTTGGATGGGTCCTTTGTAAAATTAGAGTTACCCGATATGGGGGGTAAAAACCTATTTTTTTTTTATCCTGAGTGTATTCAGAACCTAGTAACACTTGTAAAGCACATGAGATAGATCTAGGGTATGAAACATATTTAAGCCTAGACTTATTCAGTAGCTTGGTTACGAGATCACTGTAAATGATCTCCCCTATGTCAACCTCAGTCCAGTGATGAGACTGTAGGCTAAAAGCTGTTAGATGGAGTTGACTTGTTTAGTGGAGGAGTAGTTCCCGCTGAGAATCTGAATCACAAAAGTGAACAAAATTCTCCAAGCCATAGGAAAAGAGTTTTTCAAGACCGGGGTTTTGTCCAGGTAACTCGGGTCGATTACAATTTTGCCCAATTATTTCTTCACAACCTCAGGTGCAGGATGAGCCACATATTTACCATTATTATAATCAAGACCAGTTGATGAACAAAAGGTGTGAAAGTTAAGGGTCAAAGGTCTTTGCCCATTTAAAGTTGAAAACTTGATGAGGAATTCCTTGAGTGGGCATTTCTCAGGCTCATCAGTTGATGGAAAAGGATCAAAGGCAACATCAGTGCTCCAAAACTCCCTAAGGAAGTTTTGATAGACCACTGAGGGACACATTTGGTAGGTAGTTAAAGTTACCCGCCACATTGTTGGTCTGAAAAATCACATTGTCCACAGTCATTTTGTCCATTGAGGAGCATACTTGATTGTTTGTTGTTCTGCCATTTTGATATGAGTATTATTTTGAAAACAAAAAATTGTAATGGCACAATACCACACACCAGATGGTCGCTAGTTTATGTCAAACTTGATCGCTGTCGTGAAATGCGTGATATGTTGTCAAAAGGGACTATACGAAGATGGATATCTTTGTTTGGAACACGATTGACCAAAACAAACGTTTGAAAGAAGTATTGCACTGAATAGCTGATTAAGAGATAAGCTTTTTACCCAAAAATTAAAGAACGCCCACACTTTTTCTTTGAGAGAGAATTTGAGCAGAGTTTATTTGCTTTTGGAAATTTGTGTGTGCTATTGTTTTGAAGAAGGGTATTTATAGAGGGTGTGTGAAAAGGTTTTGATTCTTTTAAAATTTTAATTTTTTAGAAAAAGTTAAAATTGTTTTCGGAACGCATTTAATGCTAGCTTCTTTTGGGTTGATGCCTCTGTTTTCCCGCTTTTCATTCCGTGGCATACTAAGAAAACACTGGTGAGGGACCCCCCCTTCCGTGGAGGAGTTTAGTGCGGAAGCATGCGACTTCCTTGCCACCCATCAAGCCCCGTTCTGGAAATTTCCAGAGCCATTTTTATGTCTTGTCGACCTGATTCGTTACTATGAGTTGGATGATAGTGTTTATCCTATCGTCTTGACCGATGTCGGAGAGGGTGGGTGCTTTTTATTTGCATAACTACATTTGTCTTCTACTACTATATCTAATTGCTTTTTGTTGTTTGTTTATGCAGAGATGGATTTATTTTCCTTTATTCGTCATGTGGATCCTACCAAGGTACGGATTGGTGAGAGACAGATTGAGGAGGGACATGTTTCGTTGCTGGAATCCACTAAGGGTCGTGTTATTCCTTTTACTGTTAAGAATGAGCAGGGAGACCAAAATGAAAATGTTGAGGACGTTGGGCCTCATGACCTTAATGAGGAAGGCAGTAATGCTGAGCAGGAGAATCGTTCTGAGGGAGATGATCGTGTTTGTTAAGATGATAATATTGTTGTAGATGATGATGTTCAAGCTTCTGTTGCTGATAAGCCTAATGAACAAGAAAGAAAAGGAAAGTTTCCGATGGCGCTAGTGGTTCTAACCTTCCCCCTAAAAAATTGGTATCAGAAGCCAAGATCACTCAAGATTTCTAAAATATACTGTATTTTAAAGCTTGGATCGATCCATGGATTCCGACAAATATCTAGAAGGGAAATCCATGCAAAGACCATGACTTTTTGAAAGTGATAGTTTTATTTATTGGAAAAATAGATTTGAAACATATGTTAAATCAAAAGATCTTGATCTTTCGCATGCTATTACTAACGGTGATTTTCAACATATTGAACAAAATCTGAAAACCAAATTAGATGAGGTTATCTCTTTTGAAAAACAAAGTGATGAACTTAAAAGGAGACTTGCAAAAAATAACAAAGCTAAAATGGTTATTTACAACACTTTGCCTGGAAAAGAATATGAAAGAATTTTCATGTGTAATACGGCAAAAGAAATTTAGAAAACTTTGTTAATCACCCATTAAGGTAATAGCCAAGTCAAAGATAACAAGATTAACCTTTTGGTACAACAATATGAACAATTCGGCATTTCTAAAGACGAATCTATAGATAGTGATTTTGCTAGATTTAATACTATTATTACTAGTCTAAAAGCTCTTGATGAAGGTTATTCTAGCAAGAACTATGTTAGGAAGTTTCTTAGGGCTCTACATCCTAAATGGAGAGCAAAGGTCACGACGATTGAAGAGTCGAAAGACTTAACATTACTATCTCTTGACGAACTTATCGGGAACCTCAAAGTTTACGAAATGATCATCAAGAAAGATCTCGAAATAGTCAAAGCTAAAGGAGAAAGGATATCTCTTGCTTTAAAGGATAATAAGGAATTTAGTGATGAGGAGTGTTCGACTTCTAAAAGTAAAGATGAACAGTACGCCATGGGGGTGAGAGACTTCAAGAAGTTCTTCAAAAAGAAGAGGAAGATTCATGAGACAACCTCGGAACGACCAAAAGACGTTTCAAAGAAGCCGATATGACAAGAACGGTAAAAGTGATAGAAAGTGTTTTAGATGCGGAGACCTAAATCATCTTATTGGAGAATGTCTAAAACCACCGAGAGGCAAGAACTAAAGAGCATTCATTGGAGGTTCTTAGACTGATAGCGGTGAAGAAGATGATGAAAAGATTAATGATGAAACGTGTCTCGTAGCTCAAGCACCAAATGAGATATGCCTTCATATATGGAGTATTTTTTCTAAGCGTAAGTCGTTATGGGTAAACTGGATCCATATTTATAAGCTTCGTGGTCGTTCCTTTTGGGACATTCCCATTCGGGCTAACATGAGCTAGGGATGGCGCAAATTATTATAGCTTTGGGGTACGGTTTGGCCATATTTCTGGTCGAAGATTGGTAATGGAAGGGATACTTCGGCGTTGTTTGACAATTGGTGTCCATATAGCCCGATTGCAAAACAGATCACTCCTCGCGATGTAGCCAATGCGGGATACTCTATGGTATGTAGTGTGGCTGATTTGGTAGCAGATGGTGCTTGGAATTGGCCTCAATGTTGGTTAATGAAAGCCCCTAATATTCGTATTCTACCAGCTTCGAAAATTAATTGTAACACACGTGATCTCCTACAATGGGGAAGTAGGAATGGTAAGTTATCTTTTTTCTCGGTGTCGTAGGCGTGGGAGGATTTGAGACCTTGAGGTTTTGAGGTCAGATGGTCTAAGGTGGAGCAATTTTTTTTTTTATTATTTTTTAAATTTTTTTTTTCCCTTTTTTTCCCAATTCCACCAAATTTTTTTTTTTTTTTTATGTGGGTTGTTGTGTGTGTTATTTTTTTGGTTCTCGCGCATGGGAATCTAGGATATGTTCCATCTTTGGTTAATATTGAGAGGGACCTTACAGACTCAAGATAAGCTTCGCCAATGGGATGTTGAGGATGCAGACTTGACCCTTATTCGATGCCTTTTGTGTGACGAGGTTCCGGACTCGCATAGCCATCTTTTCTTTGAATGCTCATTCTCTTCGAAGGTATGGTGTTATGTGCGTCGATTGGCTGAGTTGGAGAGTGTTCCCCCATTAATGCATCTAATTGTTTTTTGTTTATTGTCTATCTCGACTAAACGAACGGCTAGGAGCATTATTGGAAGACTGGTGCTGGCGACGACTTCTTATTTTATTTGGCTTAAAAGGAACTATCGGCTATTCAAGAATACTAGAAAGTCTCCAGAGGATGTTCGGGATATGGTCATGAACACGGTACGTCTTAAGCTTCTCTTCTTTTGGTTCAAACATACATCAAGGGTTCAAGAGTTGCTTGCGAAATGGAATATGCCCAGTGGGTTTCGGATATATAGCTCGTGATTATGGAGCTGTTGTCCTTTGGTTTTGGCTGTTGTGGAGTGAGGATAAAGACTTGGGATGTGCATTAACGTTTTTGTATTTGTTTCCTTTGTTCCTGTCTTTATTCGTAGTAGTACATTTGAGGTTTGTCTCAAATGTTAGTCGTTCAAGTTAGCTTGAGGTTAATGTGGTGCTTTAGCTATATTCCATTGTACTTAACGTTTTTGATGTGATTAATACAATTTACCAGGGTAACCCTTTACCAAAAAAAATGATATATGCCTTGGAGTCGACTTGGAACCCGATGAATGGATAAAAGATAGTGAATGCTCTAAACACATGATGGGTAACCGAAAGATCTTCTCCACTTACAAGGAAAACAATGGATGTAACATCATTTTTGGTAGTAATCTTCGCGTAACATCATTGGCAAACGTACGATTTCTAATGACTCCCTAAATATAGATAATGTAGAGCATGTTGATAACTTAAGATTTAACTTGCTAAGTGTAGGATAAATATGTGATAATAAGTGTAGAGTAACTTTCTCTGAACATGATAGTGAAATTACTAAGGACGATAAGGTTATAGGTAGAGGTATTAGGAAGAAAGGCTTATATGTGATGAAATTAGGAAATAAGCCAAAAGACAAAATTTGTCTTGCAACGATTGATGAAAACTCCACATTGTGGCATAGGTGATTAGGTCATGCTAATATGCGTCTCATTCAATCGTTAGCATCTAAGGAATTAGTTTGAAACTTACCTAAGCTTAAGTTTGATCTTCTGTGATG
This sequence comes from Tanacetum coccineum, assembly GCA_026074375.1. Lineage (NCBI taxonomy): Eukaryota > Viridiplantae > Streptophyta > Magnoliopsida > Asterales > Asteraceae > Tanacetum > Tanacetum coccineum. The sequence continues at coordinate 11,521 of BQNB010015688.1, read as the reverse complement.
CTTGCAAAATTAGAAAACAAGCTCACGCTTGTCACAAAGCTAAGAATATAGTCTCAACGACTAGATGCTTAGAACTCTTTCATATGGACCTTTTTGGTCCATCCGCCATACGAAGTTACGGAGAAAACCGCTACACCTTAATTATAGTAGATGACTACTCTAGGTATACTTGGACTAGATTCCTTAAGGATAAAACCGAATCCTTCGATCAATTTGAAATATATAGTAAGAAAATTCAAAACCAATTAGGATGTACAATAGTGTCAATAAGAACCGACCATGGTAGAGAATTTGATAAAGATCAATGACTGAGATGAGCCAAGACATTTTTATTTCTCATCTAATAGTCTTTTTAGTGAAAAATTCCATATATATTTTGCACGAGTTCACGATTTTTTAGATTTGCGCGACTCCACCTAAAGATTGTCACGTGTCCTTTTTTTGTACTTTTACGTCAGAAAATGCTTTTTACTTGATTCATTTCATTTTTACTCGATAAATTTTATCTTTTTGATTTTTATGAATTTTCTTTGTCTTTAAAAAAAAGACAAAAATAGTAAATAATAATATTATTATTTTTAAATTGATTTATACATTTCAATTTGCGACTTTTCTATTTTCAATTCTCGACTTTTCTTTTTATCAGTCCTCGACTTTTGAGAATTTTCCCTCTATTTTTTGTTATTTCCCAGCACGAGACCACAACTACCATACACACTAGCCTAATTAAAACACAAACCAAAACACACACTCACAGACATACGCCATAATGTCTTCTACGGTAGAACTGAGTAAGGTAATGTATCTCTTGGGTTTTCCCACTATTGTTTATTATTTTTGAGTTAATTTAATAATGATTAAATTGATTTGGGGTTTTTAATTAAATAATTGATTTAGGGTTTAATTTGTTGGGTTATTTGTATACATTGGTTTCTATTTTTGTGTATTTTACATTTCATCCCATTTTTGTTGTATTTAAACCCAAAAACCTTATATCCATGACATTTTTTGTTATATATAAATAATTATGTTAACCTTTAAGTAGGTAATTGATTTGTAATGTGTAATTTTTATTTGTTAATGCAGCCGTATGACTGCAAAGCTACCATACGGTCGAGGCCTTCTATGATTCCGTTTATTAAAGAAAGGTTATATAAGAGCAATAAGCGATTGAAGCTTTTTAAAGACACAGTATTTGGAAAGTATATAGATCTCGATGTGGAAGACAATGATAACCATTTGCTGAACTATGTTCTTCACCATCAAAGGCCCCAACTCAGTAAGAGTATTGATTTAAATCTCGTATTTAACATTGCTGGTAATACGTTATTGTTCGGAAGGTCAGAGTTTTGCTTGCGGGAAAGTTGTTTTCCCTGAATATATGGATGACGACATTCCTCTTTTTCTTAGACGTGTGTTTCTGGACAAAGCAAAAAATCTAGAAAATAAGGCTAGTTTGGGTAAAGTAGTACAAGGTAAAGATGCACAAGGTAAAGTTGCAAAAGGTAGAGCTGCAAAAGGTAAAGCTGCAAAAGGTAAAGCTGCAAAACGTAAAGCTGCACAAGGTAAGGTAGCCTAGCCAAGCGACAAAGGTGATACACATAGTGTGACAATCCTAGACTTAAGATCATTGATTTAGGATGATGAAAAGTGGAAAAAGTTTAATGTTGAGGATTTCATACGTGTTTGTTTGTTATACATGTCAGAACAGATTTTTATGGGGCAAGATGATAAAAAGGTTGTCAATAATAGTTTCCTGAGGCTGGTAGAGGATCTAGCAGCGTGGGACGATTTTTCTTGAGGTGAATACTACTGGGAAGAATTTTATAAAAAGGCTGTGAATTTGATCGACAATTACAGAGACACTCACATCAACTTCAAGAAAAAGAATCCTTCTAAATTACCAACATATTCCATATACGGATTTTTTTGGGCATTCAAGGCAAGTACTTTTTAAGTACCTTAAATTTGTTTAGACGTCTCATCTATTTGTCTAACTGACAAAATTTATAGGTTTGGATATTGGAATCGTTCCCCAACAGTTATCACTGGTGATCTAAAGAATCAAAAGTGATACCAAGGTGTCTTGCGTGGACTAGGAGAGAAGGTTTTGAAAAACAAAATTACCCTTAACTGTTTGGGCCGGTAATAACCATTGCCATACCATAACAAATTCAAATTATGATATATTTTTTAATTTCAATGTATGTGTTCTAATTACGACCATGTTATGATTTTATTATAGGATTCAAATCCAATTACTCAGATTCGACCTGATTTGAAAGAGAGAGATGAGAACTGGTGTAGAAAAATGTATGACTATGTTGCATGTAAGGAAAGATCTGAACAGGTGGATGACCAGAATGGGTTCATTCGTAATGATGAACCTAAAGCTGAAACAAATAAAGTGTACGTGTATGTGTTTAATTACACATACCTTTTACCTTTAAAAACGAGCTAAAATAACCAAAAACGACTTAAAATGCCAAATATACGCTTGTTTTGCTAATTGTATTGTGCAGGAACGGATAATTAAGAAAAGGACGAAAAACGAAGCCAAATCGACAAAACCGGACTTGGAATGGAAAAGCAGGAAAAGACAAAGTCAAAGTCCAAGCCAAAGTCCAACTGAAAGTACCCCCAAGCAACCCCGACAAATCCACAAGTCAACATATGAAGAAATATAAGTTTGAGGGTTGAAATTGTCATACCCTAAACTTGTATTTAATGAAGAAATGAGAAAAAAAGAAGACAAGGGTGCAAACTGCCATTAATGGAAAGATAACTACAAGGGCCATTCCTGCTTAAGTCCCTAACTTATAACCACCAAGGACGGTTCATGCAAAGAATGTTATAACTCTTGGGGACTATTTCTGCCAAGTCCCCAAAAGTATAACACACCAAGGACTAAGGATGCAAAGAGGGTTATATCCATGAGGGACTAAAGATGCCATTTACCCAAACTTTCCCCTATACAGTTTAAAACACTGTATATCTTCCCAACGTTTTCCCGCCTAAAACCCTAACCCCACAAACCTGCCATTTTTTGTTGACTTCCCACAAAATCCAAACCGTCACTGACCCAGCTCCCACACCCTACATGGATTGCCATGTTGGCAATCCAAACCCACACAAAAACCCAATCAATGGTTTATATCAATCGGCTTGGAGGCCAAGAAAAACCAAGGGCTGAGATTTCATTGACTTTGCACTCTCACAACAAACACAACTTACTTATTGTGTCTACAAGAAAGCACAACAAAAGAAGACAAGAAGAACAAGCCTTAGTCGTATTTTTTGCTATAAAAGCTTTGTAAAGCCATTGTGGCTAGGAGTTAGTTTTTTTTTACAAGTAGTTGTTAGTGTAGTTTTATGTAGTTAGTTAGTTAGCTGTTTTAATTTTCAGTTGTAATTTTCTTTAGAATTCTTATAATCGTTGTTTTCTTTAATATCAAGTTTATTTTTAGTTTAAGCTCTTATTTTACTTCAATATTGTTCTAAAAGCCTTTCTAGTTGCTCTTATAAGCTTTTCTCATTCTACTTACACAAGTCAAAGTTTTTAAAAAAAAAGTCAAATATAGTCAACCGTTGGTCAAATAAGCTCACATTAGCTTATTTTATCTTCTCTTGTTTTAAAAGTGTTTTAATGACACTAGAAGCTTTTTAAAACTGTTTTTAGTCTATTTGAGTTCATAAGTGTTCATTTGATTCTTTTTGAAAGCTAATTGGAGTAATAAGCTAATATTAGCTTATTGAGCTTTAAGCTCTCAAGGTATTAAGGCAAGGTGCCACTTAGGTTAATATGTGTTTAAGCCACTCACTCTACAAGAGTGGCTTGTGACTGAGACTTCAAAATTCAGGTTTAATCCTCTAAAATTCATTTTAGTGTTCATCTAGCTTATTTCATTTAGCTTATTGCAATGAATTTGTGAATGCTTAATACTTTCTAATACTGTTTACATAGCTTAGAAATACAAATGTCTTGAAGTAATAATGTCTAGGATTCATTAAGTTTTCATATTTCTTAAAATCTGTCATTTCAAGTAGTAAAAGCTAGGAGAGTAACTAGTTTATTACTACTAATAAGCTGTTATTTTTAGTGGTTAATTAGCTTAATTAGATTAGTATTAGCTTGAGTAGATAAAAGGTTTTAGAAGCTTTAGCTTGAAAAATAGAGTTTTTAGTACAATTTAGTTTAGACATCTTAGTTTAAGGATGTTTGGTTTTAGCGTTTTAACTTTTTAAGTCAAACATCATTCTGTCAAATCCTTTATAAAGTTTTGAGTTTATCAAAAGTTTATCAGTTGCTAACAGGTTTTGAAAATTAGTAAGTTGAATTACAAAGTTTTGAGCTCAATGAGTTTGTGCCAGCACCAGGGCAATTAAAGTGATTAGTGTTTTAGATTTCAGAGATTTTAAGCCTCTTAGTGTTCAATTTAGGGAATAGTATCTATGATCAAGAAGTGAGCTAGAATGAGAGATCTTAGGTAAGAGATTTAACCTGCACTTTAGAGTTTGGTCAATTGCATCGCAAAACAACGATACTATTCAGTTAGTACTGTTGTTGCTTGTTATTTTTAAGCTGTCTTCTTAGCTTATAAGATTAGGATTTAGACCTTAGATTTAAGCATTTAAGAAGTATTCCATTAGTTCCTTATAAATCACCACTTAATTCTCATTTCCAAGCTTCTAGACTAGCTTATTTTTCATTACAAAAGTAGTATAGCAGTCCTATAGATTTCTAGCTTATTTTCTTTTTGATTTCTTATTCCTAGTTGTAATAGTTAAAAGCTTTTATCTAGGTTAGCTTTAAATCCATAGTATAGCTTAAATTCAAAATTTCAGCTTTTAAGGTTTAGGAATAAGCTTTTTAGCTTATAAGAAAAAGCTTATATTCAGTTTAGGCCTGAACTTTGCACTTTTTAAGATCATTTTTCTTGTTAATCTTGTAAACATTTAGCTAATTTTTGTTTAGATATCTCTAGTACATATCTTAATCTAAATATAGCTCTTTTAGTTTTCCAATTTCATCTTGAAATAAGCTTGAATAAAGCCTTATCTAGAAAAGCTTTATAACCCCTGTAATCTGTAACAGATTTTGAAATGCTTATTTTCTAGCTTATTGAGTGGATAAAAGTAGAAAGTGCTTTTATTAAAGTTGTATTCCATAAGCTCCTTAACAACTTTGTAGTTTTAAGTTTTTGCTTATGTTCACTTTTTAATAAGCCAAAAATAAGCCATAGCGTAGGGTTTGTTTTGTACTTTTCCAATAGTTCAGGGTTGCCCGTTTACACTAGAGTGTAACTTTTCAGCAGTTACCCCCCTCCCTTTTAGGTCTTCTTTTATACACTTTCTACCCCGATGCCTTTTAGAGAAAATTAAAATAGGATTTAAGATTTTTAATTTTAGTTTTTATAGAATTAGGTTTAGTTTTTAATTGGTGTTATGATTTTATTATAGGATTCAAATCCAATTACTCAGATTCGACCTGATTTGAAAGAGAGAGATGAGAACTGGTGTAGAAAAATGTATGACTATGTTGCATGTAAGGAAAGATCTGAACAGGTGGATGACCAGAACGGGTTTACATGTGATGATGAACCTGAAGCTGCACAAGATGGAAGTGGTACCTCAGATAGAGCTAGTGCAGGAGCTAAAGTTGAAGAAACAAAATCAACTAGAGAGGTTGCGCTCAAAGAAGAGCTTGATTTGTGGAAAAGTAGATACGTCAAACTAGAGTCGTATTACAAAAATCTAGAAGCGTCTGTTGAAATAGCTAGAAAGAATTCACCTGGGTTGTCTTTCCCAACTCCTAATGCAAAGGTTTATCTAAATTACCACAAATTAGTATCCTTCATATATTTGTAACCAATAATTTAATAACCGCATTCATTCATTTAGGCCATGAGTGTTTGTAATGATATTGATGAAGCTGATACCGCAGCCGATGATAATGAAAAGGTTTGTTTAGCTTGACATAAATTTGTATGATTTGTATTAATATATTAAACAATAACCGCATTTATTTTATTTAGGCCACGAGTGTTCATGATGATGTTGATGTACCTGATGCCGCAGCCGATGATAATGCAAAGGTTTTTTTAGCTTGACATAATTTTGTATGATTCGTATTATTAAACAATAACCGCATTCATTCATTTAGGCCACGAGTGTTTATGATGATATTGATGAAGTTGATGCCACAACCAATGATAATGCAAAGGTTTGTTTAGCTTGACACAAATTTGTATGATTTGTATTAATATATTAAATAATAACTGCATTCATTTTATTTAGGCCATGAGTGTTAATGATGATGTTGGTATACTTGATGCCGCAGCCAATGATAATGAAAAGATTTGTTTAGCTTGACACAATTGTGTATGATTCGTATTATTAAACAATAACCGCATTCATTCATTTAGGCCACGAGTGTTTGTGATGATATTAATGAAGCTGATACCGCAGCCGATGATAATGCAAAAGGTTTGTTTAGCTTGACACAAATTTGTATGATTTGTATTACAATATAAAACAATAACCGCATTCATTTTATTTAGGCCATGAGTGTTCATGATGATGTTGGTGTACCTAATGCCGTAGCCGATGATAATGCAAAGGTTTGTTTAGCTTGACACAAATTTGTATGATTCGTATTATTAAACAATAACTGTATTTATTCATTTAGGCCATGAGTGTTTGTGATGATATTGATCAAGTTGATGCCGCAGCCGATGATAATGCAAAGGTTTGTATAAATTATAAAACCAATCTTCATTTTGTTGTACATGAGACACCTTTTGTTTATATAAGTATCTAATGATAGATACACTTAATGATACATCCTACCTTAGGTGCCCATTTCTGATGTTTACAACACGCCAGTTGATAACGAAAACATGTTAATGAAGGATGCACACGAAATTATCAATCACACAGACCCTCCTATCCATGGGTTCCAAATAATGTTATGGGGAGGTTTAGAGAAAAAAGGAGACGGTTTAGATGAAGCAAAAGCTAATCGGGTAATTCTTTCTTATGAATTGGTGCTGTATTTTCTGATTGAGTATTCTTGTAAACGTACTCCTATCTTTTAACATATTAACGTCTAATACATACACGTTTTCAGAAGGATACCAAACCAGAAGTAATTGTTGTCAAAAAAACCAGAAAGAAGAGGATGAGCAAGCGACAAAGAGAATTACCTACGTCCACTAGAAGGCGTTCAAAGAGACACATTCAGGAGGTGGTTTCGGCGGCTGATAATGGAGAGGTTGTGAAAGAAACCCAACTCCCAGATTCACATGAGGTATATGTCTTTTAAATTTATAATATGTTTAGTAGTTTTTAGTTTGTTGACATTATTGATGGATTGTTTAGGATGTTTTCCAACCACGCACTTCGAAAAGAATGAAGAAGGAGACTCTGTTATCAAACTGCCTGCCTGTTATTGGAAATTATTTGAAGGAAATCCACATTACGCGTTGGGAAGATGTATATGTTTTATATTTTATAACATGTTAATTTGTTTTCAGTTCATTTACATCATCTAATTCTTTTCCAGAATCTTACAAGAGATTCCAACGCGCCAAAGACAAGAATACAGGTCCTTAAAGAAGTTTTGGATTATTTAAATCAAGATAAGAATCCACGTCATTCGTTTCCTTGGGGGAATGGCTTGAACGTCGACGAATTTTTTTGGCAAAGTTTAGTGGCCAGAGATGCTACTAGCAGAGGTTTCCTAACTTTATCGGTAAGTAATTACTTACTTAAATATTTCAGGATCGCTAATCACAACCTTTGTTAAAAAGGTTTGCGAGTGCATCATTTTCCTAGGTTTCGTTAATCACAAATTTTGTTCCAAACCACCAAGGTAATAGATAAAGGAATATAATAACCACGCTGAAAATGTCTTATAGTAATTGTTACATGTGTGTTAATCATGTGGGTAGTTAGTATAACCTTGGGCGGAACGTGTACAATACTTTAAAAAATGCTACTTTCTGTTGTATCAGGTAGTCGAGCTATGGGTCCAGTTGATGTGGCATTTCAGGCCAAAGCATGCCGACTGGGCTATTTTCTCTCCATATTACTGCAATCTTCCAACGCCGAATGACCTCAGGGACTGGATATTCAAGGACATCACGTACCCCGTGGGGTGGGCCGACATAGAAACGGTGCGTATTCAAAACTAAGCTATTATTGTTCACTTACTTTTTGCACGTCATGATTGTTTTAAGTTTTTGACTTCCTACGTTATTGGTGGTTTTTGGTAACATATATTTTTCGTTTAATGTAGGTTTATATTCCTGTAAACATACCGGGTATCCACTGGTTCCTTGCCGTGTTTAAAATTAGGAAGGGTGTCGTCACCTTTTATGATACACTCAGCGATAAAAAACCTTGGGACAAGGAAGACCGTCCTTGGTGGATCAAATTTCGGCAACTGATGAGTAAACAACTACGGAAGGGCATGTCAAAGCATGGTGTCTTCAAGCAAAAGAACATACATCCCAAGGGCTATACAATCACCTTCACTTCTCCACTGAATGTACCAAAACAGAGTGGTGTATACGACGATTGTGGTGTCTGGGTATGCATTATGCTCTACAAGCTTTAAGCATGGATTCTCCTTTTCTAATTCACACAACTTTAGCCTACAGAGAACACATGACAAGTTATTTTTGGAAATACAAGATCCTGTGTTGATGGATGGTGGTTGTGGTTTTGTCCTACAGAGAATACATGTGTAGTTTGAACATTTCTTGTATGCTGTTAGGGAACAAAAAACTTGTTTATTTTTGCTGTCCAGTAGTTATTAGATTATGACTGTCGTTAAATTCTTGTATGACGTTAGGAACATTAAACTTGTTTATTTTTAGGTCATTCTTTTTGGGTCAGTGGTATGTGCTTAATTACACATACCTTTTTCCATTAAAAACGAGCTTAAATGACCAAAAACAGACAAAAACTGCCAAATATGTGTTTGTTTTGCATTTGTATTGTGCAGGAAACGGATATCACACAAAAGGACGAAAAACAAAGCCAAAAACGACAAAACTGAGCACGGAATGGAAATGTGTGAAAAGACGAAGCCAAATCAAAGCCAAAAAGTCAACCAAGTCAAAAAGTCAACAGAAAAGTCAAATAGTCAAAGTCAAAGTCAACCCCGACAGAGTCAAAGTCAACTCCGAGAGACTGAAGCAGAAAATACAACTTGAGGGACCACAAATGCCAAATCCCTAAGTTGTTGCAAGGATAAAAAGACTACAAGGGCTGAATTTGCAATTTACTTAAAATACAAGTAGAGGGGGCAAAACTGCCAAACCCCCATACTTGTATACACACAAGGACTGACTTTGCAATTCAATTATATAACATGAGGGGTTAAACTTGCCAAACCCTCAAACTCATTTAACCACAAGGACGAATTTTGCAATAAGAGTGTAAAGGTTGGAGGACCAAAGTTGGCAACCACCTAAACTTCTACCCTGTTACCCTTATAACACCATTTCCCGCCCAACAGAACCCAAGAACCAATCACGGGTTCCCTTCTCCCCTTTTACCCTGCAACCATGAAAAATTCAGAGGATAAACAATCACCCTCACCTCCACTAACCTCTCCTCAGTCCCCATGCCACTTTACATGCTGGCAATCCTCACCTTCTTCAATAATCAACAGATTTCGATGGCTAGGATGACTTGGATGAAAATCAAAGGCTGGGATTTGCTCTCTGAATCACTCACACAACAAAAACACCTCTGTTTTGTCTCTACAAGAAAGCACAGCAAGAAGAAAAGGAGAAAAAGACCCAAGACCAAGACTCTTTAGTTTTTTGTATAAATAGGCACTTGTATTGAAAAAAAAGGAATCGAATTTTTATTTTTCTTGTAATTTCAGTTTATTTTCATGCAATTAACTTAGTTTTAAAGTTTCCAAAGCCTTGTATCCAGTTTCTAAAAGTTTTAATGAAAATTCCAAGTTTACTTCAATCCTTGTTTTGATTAAGCTAAGTTTGTTTCAAAGTTCATTTTAATTGTGCTTATCTATGCTCATTATTCATGCTTATATATCTGTCTTTGAGACCTTTAGCCTAATTCACCATAAAATAGTCTTAAAAAAACCTTTTTAGAAAATTAAAGGGGTGTTTGGCATAAAGGTTAATATGGGTCAAAATTGTGTCAAAATGGCTATGGGTCATTTGGTGAGTTTTGATTGAGTTTTTTTTAAGATGATATGCACAAATGTTTCCAAGTTTTTAGCTTTTGAAATCAGTTTTAAGGTTTTCCAAAAGTTCTTTTAAATCTGTATTCACAGATTTGATTCAAAAGGTCCTTGTGATTTGGTTTTGAAAATTCAATTTTAAAAGTTGATTTGATGTGTTTTCACAATGTCAACGCAGCATGATTCAAAATATTTGAGTGTGTCTTTGTGCTTTTCAAATTGTGTCTAAGTAATTTTAGTCTAAAACAACCATTTTCCATTAAATTTTTAAGTGACTTAAAATTTGTTTTAGCTTTAAAATTTTTGCAAACAAGCTCATTGATAGCCCCTCTCTATCTGATCTACTTTAGAATTTGGTTTAGAGCTTATTTGGAATGCTTATTTGGGCTGAACTTTAAGCTCAATTTTCTGCATAAAAGTACCCTGGTGCTAAGGCTGAACTTTAAGCCAATTTTTATCAGCTTATTTGTGTTATCAAGCCTGATCTTTTTACATTTTTAGAGAGCTAATAAGCCCATTTATAAGCTCTAATAAGCCCAAGCCTTAAATTGCCCTCTAAGTGGCTTAAAAACAAGCCTAAAGTAGGCTTGTTGGCTGTTTTGGCTGCAGTGTAAGCCAAAAGGCTTATTCTCTTATTCTGGCTTAATTGTTGTTCTTATTTGCTTAATTTTTGCTTATTAGTGCTTATTAGGTTTGAGTCTAGGCCTGTAATTGCTTATCTCTTATTTCCTTTTGCTTATTTGTTCTAAAAACCCAAAAAAGAAAAAAATATAGCCATTTAGCTTAAAAAGCTCAACTGTCTGTTTCTAAGAGCTTTTTCCAGCTTATTCTTAAGCTTTTATAAAAAGTTGTAGTTATAAAAAGTGCTTATCTTTACGTACTTAATAAGTTTGTTAAGAAAAATTTTCAAAAAAAATAAAATAAAAGGGGAAGCTTGGAAGTCAGGGGTGAGCTAGGGCTCGAACCCCCGACCTCAACAAGCCTCAACCCTTTATAAACCAACACCTCTACCGCTGTGCTACAATAGCTCATCCGGTAGAGGTTGGTTTGGTTTATTATTTAAGGGCTTTTTAGCCCGTTTGCTTATAAACCTGTTGTAGCTTATTTCGTAGCTTATTCAATAAGCTGCGCGACTTTTCTTATTTTTCATAGGACCTTTATCCTTTAAGCTATTTTGTGTGAATTTTTCAGAATTCTTTATACACGTTTAGTATTTTTTATAATTTATTTTCTTTAAAAATTTAAAAAAAATCATAAAAATTAAAATATTAATCAGAAAAATATAAACTTTTTTTT
>BQNB010015687.1:0-72834 GCA_026074375.1 Tanacetum coccineum | reverse complement strand
TATATATCTTGTGCTGTTGATCTTGAAGTAACATGCCCCGGATCCTTATTCCGCTGCGACCCATTTTGGGGTTGTTACACATCCCATCATTGGAGGAAAGAGTAGCCAATCATTGCCTGCAATTCTCTTACACACGGATTAGGAAATTTTATGTAATGATCCAATCGGTTATAATTTGCCACTTAGCCCATGGAAAGGCATACCTAGTACGCTTTTAATTCAAACCGTTTGATTTCTTCCTTCAGCAAATGAAATGAATTGAGTTTGTCACTTTTGCCTTGGCCACATGTCCTACTTCAATTTTCCCATACTTGTGCTAGTGCTTCCGCACGTGAGCAATATTGAATTAATTCCATTGCATGTGCCCATGAGGTGGAATGACATCACCATTCTCAAACTTATTTATTTTGTGTTGGGCTTTTAAAATGGGTTAAGATACTAGCGGGCTGGCCCAGCCCATAAAATGAGTTATGGGTTGGACCATATCCGAAAGCACCCTTGGTATCGTTTTCTCGCGCTCTTTTCAATCCCGTGCTCGGTTTTGTCCGGCTTTGTCTTTATTTTTGTCCTTTTCTTGATATCCGTACCTGCACATACACAAACACAAAAACAAGCATATATTTGCCATTTTAATTATGTTTTTGGTCATTTGGGGTTATTTTTCATGGTAAAATATATGTATAAAATAGCGAATACCAAATTCCCCGATACTAAAGTATTACCGTGTCCTCACGCAATGTAATAAATACGCGCTTAAAACTAAAAATTCCAACTCCCTCAAACTAATCACTTTGAAAAGTAGCAAAGTGCTCATCTAAAGGAATTAAGAAATCAAAAGTTAAGAAACGCCCGTTTTTCCATTTTCAATATTATTATTATTTTTATTTTTTATTTTTTTTATTTTTTTTTCACAACTTTCCATATTTCAATCACTTCATAACATTATATATATATATATATATATATATATATATAGATATATATATATATATATATATATATATATATAATATTTACCACTTAGAATCATAGAACAAATCAAAATAAATTCATCGCCCAACTTTCACTTAACTATACTAAGCTAAAAAACAAATCATTGTCAATTACAAGATCATTACACTAACATAACTCATTAAACTCAATTGTGACTTCACCTTTTACCACCCTTAATTCCTAATTTTGCTATCTCAGGATTTTATTTAAAGCATATACCTCGAAGGCTCTTAAGACTTTTATTTCGCTCCTAATTAATCCAAAAATAAAGTGGGATGGTTTAAAACGCAATAATCAGCTCTCTAGCCCTATTTCAAAAGATCAAATGTCACCCCCTCAAGATACAGTCCACTATCGAGGCAAACAAAATTTGCTTTATTATCTACATAAGCAAGCCACCATCATGTCATATACCCTAAGGCTCTATTTAAGACAAGAATGAACCAATCTCATTTGCACCATATAATACCCTATAGGCTCCTTTAAGGCACAAAAATAAGATAAAAATTAAGCAACATTAATTATACCTTGTCCTTTAGAAAGGCTACAACATCGGCCACCGCCTCCGACAAGATATAGCAAACATATTCGACCTTGTAAACTTCCTCGACCTTTTAGATGGCTGTAACATCGTTAGTGAGCCGGCAGAATACAACAAAATTTTATCAGTTCTCGGATTATTATATGAATGTTTACTTATCCCATATACCCTATAGGCTCTTTAAGGAATAAGCGAAATATTTCCTTTATAGAAACATAAGTATGCCACAATTAAGTATTCTGATGTGACAACTCATCCTAATCACAAAAGGAATCTCAAAAGAAAAAATTCTATTTAACTAATTATTAACCAAAAAAACCGCATAACCTATTCTATTAAACATTCAATATAGAGGAGAAACAAGCCTAATGGACGAAAAGCCACAATTAACACTATGTGCATGAACAGAAAACACCAACTATTCTATCGTTTAGAATGTCCATGACTAATAAAAGCACTACCATTTCTCTCGATCTTTGCAAAAGAAATTCGCAAATACTTAGCCTATATAAAATCCAACTCGCATATTTTAAATCTACTTGAGATGATAGCACAAGACTTCTGTTACAATCATACAAATTCAAGTCTAGCATGTTAAAATTACTTGAGAGCTAGCAATCAAACCCATCGTTAAATGTAAGGAAAATGCTAAGTTTAAAACCCGATCGAGTCAAAACTTTATTCTCTTCTCACCTTTATTTATGCCAAAACACTTATTACATTAATATTCTTTTTTTTCACATTTTCACTTTTTTTTTTATGCATAAAAATTTAAAATTTTTCCTATTTTTCATATAAATCACATATTTTTGGTGGAAAAACGGGTTACGTGAGAACAACGGCTGCAGGCAAAATCAAAAAATTCGAAGATCCCCATACTAAAAACTACACATTGCCTCCAATGTGATATTATCACCCCCATCACTAGTTTCAAAGCAAAATTCAAGTATAATAGGGTTTAATCAATAAGATTAGGATATGGATTCCCTAAATGAAGCTGGATATGAAGCACTGAATAAAACGATAAAACCATGACAGAGAAGTCCTTTAAAATCGGTTTAATCCAGGACAAAACAACACAAACCAACAAAACACGAAATACGAGAAAGGAAAGGCAAGCCTCCTCTCATTAGTTCGTTAGAAAAAGATTAAGAAGATATAAAAGTCTTTTTTTGTTTAACTGAGTCACGAGCTTGACTCGACCCCGAATTAATTCGTCCATGGGGAAGTAAATGGAAAAGAAAATCTCAATCGGGCTTTCATTAATGTTTGGATAAACATTAAAGCACATGAAAGTTCCATCCCGATGAGATGCCACCGGCTCTAAGTGGAGATGCCGGGGTCAAAGATCGTATCTTCACTCCCGGTGGAGCAAGATAAAAGAGAGGCCTCGGGGTAGGTGAGAAATGGAAGAAAAGTCCGAATGACAAATGTGAAGGAATCGTCATCTTCAACATTTTGAGAAAAATCAATCTCACTTCCCCTTTGGTCATCATTAAGCTCATTAAAATTATCAATCACGGGAGCATCAGGCTTAAAATGTAAGCGAATCTCAACATCCGGTGGTTCTGGAGGAGGTCGAGCAAATGACGGATCGAAATGAAATGATTCAAACTCGGGAAGAGAATCATTAGAATCGACTGCTTCCAAAAAAAGGTCATTTGTCGAATTATTATTCATAGCAATGCTAGTCAACCCTCCTTGATTGAGCTCAATCTAAAAAAGAAATGAATCATACTCGGGAAGAGAGTAATTAGCATGAGTACTGGTACTGCCACTTCTCGTCTCTTCCGTATGATCGCTAAAAGACTCGAATTCGGGTAAAGAATTACCCAAATGAGAAAAAGAAGTATCGGACTCCTCCAAGAACGAATCACTATCCACGACGGGAATAGGAAATGGAGAAGGAGACTTGAGCACACGATCCAGAGTAGGGTTAACTTTCAAAGATTCAATATTAGAAATAAGACGATGGACGTTTAATAATTTCTCACGAAGAATAACGTCTTGGATTTTAAGAATATCTTCTAAATCAAACTCTTTCTCTTCTTGGTCGACATCATTCACCTCCTCGTACTCGACGTCCTCAAAATCATCATCATCACTCGAAGTACCATCATTATTGGAATCGGATAAAATCTCAGAATTATCATTCAAAGCATCAAAAGTAGAAGAATCATCACAAACGGGCACATCACACGTATCGTCGAAAATACCCTCGAACTCACTTGGGATTGGGACAAGGTTCTCAACACTAGACTTTATTTCTTCGTCCGATTCTGTTGCCGAAATAGTATCGAGATGCTCATCCCCCATATTTAGAGAATTATTGGGTTCTTCGATCGATAAGTCAGGTGTAATTGCTTTAGACATAGAATTTCGAGCAATAATATCTCCTAAAGGAATATAATCATCCTCGACAATCGACAAGTAAACAGAAATTCATGTAACGACAGGCAGCAGAATACTTTTCTTCTTCGTAAGCTTGCTCTTTTTTTCGAACTTTGCTGCCCCATTCATTAAAATCTTGCTTAAGTTTTCAAATTCTAATCTCACAATCTCTCTCATATTCTTCATCAATCTCCTCGCCTCAAAATCTTTTATAACCCAAATCATTTATTATTTCCTTAATCTCTCTATCGACCCAACATTGCCTGTTCTGCATCATTTCTCGATTACTCATATCCTTCTATCATTCTTTCTTCGATCTCTTTTTTTTTTTTTTTTTTTTAATTTTTTTATTTTTTCTTTCAAGTTTTTCTTCCATTTTATTAAGGACTTGTAGCATTCCTTGATAATCGACTGAGTCTTGCGGGGGTTGTGGTTGGTCAAATCCGGAAGAATCATAACTCGAATTAGGTTCATAGTAAGTTTCATTGATTGGTTGACATTGATAATCAAAATGAGGACCTCCGCAATAAGCACAACAAAGATATTGTTGAGAAAAACTTGGTGAATTTTGTGGATAATAATTATCATTAAAGTTTTGATTGTAACACGGCTCCTGTTCATAGACAAACGGGAACTGTGGTGAACAATCATAACCATAATGAGCATTATTTCCACATAACTCACACAAGTAAGTCTCAAACTGGGGTTGTGGAGGTGGGTAAGAAAAATTTGGAGAATTATCAACAAAGTTAGGCTTTGAAACATGAGGTAATGAATAGCATGACGGATCTAAACTTGGTAAAGTTTGTGGAATTTCATTAATGGTTTGATTGCATGGCTCCGGTTTAGAAATGATCGGATCTTTTGGTGGACAATTATAACCGTAATGAGCACCTTTACCACAAGATTTACAAATGCATTGTCGACAAAAAATTCCATCTAAAGAATCACCGCACTCATAACAACAATTATGGTCAATTTGTGGAGGTTCTTGCGAAAACTTTACACCGGGGTCTTGATTGACAACGCATGGCTCTCGAAGAGCATTAACAACGTTGGTATTGTCGTCGGACGATTCAGAAGTATTTTGAAAGTCTTGGAAAATTCCATTTTCAACACAATACGTAAGCAAATCTTCATCGAATTTCTTTCGTAAAAATGCACATCCACGACAACTCGGACCATCAACCGGGGTTCCACACCTCGCACAACGCGGAGAAGAGTCGGGTACGGGAGTAAGGATCTTGTCTTCAAAACTTCCTATCGAACAACATTCTTTAGTGTACAAACTTCCACAAGTCGAACATTCTTTGATCGCGTAAAGAGGATTCAAACGATGAGACGCCATAAGAATTAAACAATTAAGAGAGATAAAAAGAAGAATTAAACAATTAAGAGGATAAGAAGAAAGAATTAAACGGATAAGAGGAAAAAGAAGAATATTTTTAGGTTTTGAAAATAATACATAAGGAAATAAAAATTAAAATAAGAAAGAAAATATATATATATTTATTTATTTATTTATTTTTTTTTTTTTTTAATATTTATAAAGGAAAAAGGTAAAATAAAATAAGAAGAAAAATATTTTTGGATTTTTATATTTTTATAAGTACGAAAATAAACTTTCCGAAGAAAGGATCTTCAAGGCTCGAACACGAACAATCCCGTAGAAATCGCTACACCTCTCCCCGGCAGCGGCGCCAAAAATTGATCCGTCCAAACTAACACGTATAAAATATATAATATAATATATAGATACGTACTAATAAGGATAGGCCAATAATAGTATAGTATAGTATTACCATCGGGTTCAAGAAATTCACTTTTAACCAAAGCGATATCTCAAAAACCTTACGGGTCGTTTCCTCGACGAGAGGTGAATGGAAATCTACGTTCAAGTTATAAATCGAGCTTGAATAGCATAAAAAGTTTTTTGGTTTGTTTTTCTAAATCTACTTAAAAGGAAAGCATATAAAAGGAAAGCTAAACTTTTGGTTTTAAACTATTTTTTTATACTAAAAATTAAACTAATATTTAAATCTATAAGATTATACTAAAAAATGATCTAAAAATATAAATGACTAAAATGCTTTGCTAAGTGACGTGAAATGTTCATTGAGTGCGGGCTTAGGATTAACGAATTAAAATGACAAGTAAAATAAAATGCTTAAAAATAAATGACAAGAAATTAAATTGCATTAAAAATTAATGACGGAATGTAAATCGAAAAGACAAAACTTATGACTAAATACTTTTTTAAATCTTTTTAAACCCGCACCTAAATTCCAAATTACTAATCACTTAACAAGCACTACTAAATCTACTCACTACTCATAATGAAATAAAAACTAAATATTTTAAAAATAAAGCTACACTAATTAATTGAAAAAAAGATAGAAAATAGAACCGAATTGGAGACCCGCAATTAAACGAATACCACCCGATTTATTTAACTAAAACAACTAATCAAAGTCGGTCTAGCTAAATAAACCCTTAAGCTCCACGCCTCATGAGTTGACCGGTACCAAAGTCACAAAATAAAACAAACTGTTATACTAACCAGTTAATAAAAATTTCACATTTGCAATTCCTACTAACCACTTGGCCCATCAACGAATTACACAACCCAAACGCAAGCCCAACAACTATTTGTAACCTAATTACCAAACTTGGCCCAAACTAATTCAACAAGGCTAATCAGTGAATCCTCAAACTGAACATATGACTAATTGAGAAATTTTTAGCACTCGCTTAACAATTTTTTAACATGTAGATTAAACTAAACCAATACTAATCTATTAAACCGAATAAGCCAGAATTGGCCACGATAACAATCATACGAACAATGAGTAAGACAACAAATCCTAGCTAGGACTTGAATAAGCACTACAAGATTCAATCTAAACTAGAGCATGACTGTATGAAACTAAAAAGATTAAAAAACTATTTTGAAAACAAACTTTAGAAAAAGTTATAGCAGTTTCAATAAACATTTATAAGCTAATCATGAAAACGAAATAAGTATTTTATAGCAAATAAGAAATCGCACACAAGAATTAAACTAAATCTATTTAATAAGCCAATACAAAAATGGAATAAGCACTCATCTTAATCATTAAGCTAACGAAATAAAAAAAATCAAACCGATTAGAAAATGAAATAAGCAAATAACACTTAAACCACTTAAATCTCATCACAAAATAGCGAACACTTTGATCTTAATGATATAAGCGCAAGTTAAAACGAAGAAACTATGTAGAAGCTTTTCAAATCAGAAAAGATGAGCTTCTAAGAACATCAAAACAATTTAAGCACGACGATAAGCCAAATCTGAGCTTATTTGGGCTTATTATTTCGAAAACCCTTAAAAACTAAATTGATTGAATCGTAAAAGCTTAGAAGAGATTATAGGAGTTTATCATTTAGCTTTTGAGAACGTTTGATACTAATAAGCCACTGAAATAAGCACGAAAAGTAGCTTAATGAATAAGCTAAACAAAAAACAACTAGAATCGAGCAAATAAGAAAAAGAATAAGCAAACCAAGATCTTTAATAAGCTTTGAACAATTTTTATTACATCATATTAATAAGCTTGAGACAAGAGATGAGTACAATAAGCATTAAAACTAAAATAAGCAATTACAAAAAAGAAATAAGCTAAAAATATCTAAACTAAACTAAAAAAAATAAAAGAAAAAACTCCCCAAAATTGAAGGGTGGCGTCCTCATTTATAGAGTGAGAGAAGGGGATAAAGTGTAAATTGCATCCCATCATTGGAGGAAAGAGTAGCCAATCATTGCCTGCAATTCTCTTACACACGGATTAGGAAATTTTATGTAATGATCCAATCAGTTATAATTTGCCACGTAGCCCATGGAAAGGCGTACCTAGTACGCTTTTAATACAAACCGTTTGATTTCTTTCTTCAGCAAATGAAATGAATTGAGTTTGTCACTTTTGCCTTGGCCACATGTCCTACTCCAATTTGCCCATACTTGTGCTAGTGCTTCCTCACGTGAGCAATATTGAATTAATTCCATTGCATGTGCCCATGAGGTGGAATGACATCACCATTCTCAAACTTATTTATTTTGTGTTGGGCTTTTAAAATGGGTTAAGATACTAGCGGGCTGGCCCAGCCTATAAAATGAGTTATGGGCTGGCCCAATAAAATCCAAAAGCACCCTTGGTATCGTTTTCTCGCGCTCTTTTCAATCCCGTGCTCGGTTTTGTCCGGTTTTGTCTTTATTTTCGTCCATTTCTTTAATATCCGTACCTGCACATACACAAACACAAAAACAAGAATATATTTGCCATTTTTATTATGTTTTTGGTCTTTTGGGTTCGTTTTACAAGGTAAAAAGTATGTATAAAATAGCAAATACCATGCATCTTACAGGATGCAACCAAAACTGTGTAACTTAGAAGTTTACAAAAACAATCTAAGCTGACAATCTTCAAAATTTATAATAAGATAAAGAGAAGTAAACAACTATGGGAGATAGCAAAGCTTCTATGGGCTGCAAATTCCTTCCATGGAACATAACAAAATCCAACTAACAAGGTAAATTTCGCTTGATACGAAAAACAACAACATTATTTATAAGTTACAATTTTAGACCACAGATATTTATGTTCCTACCAAATATAAAATTTCTTGGTGTTGCCATTTTCTGTGTTTGAACGAGAAATAAAGCTTAATGGTCAGCAAAATAACATAACATTAAAACCATTGAACAATTATCAAATTATTAAAGGATGAACAAGGTCTGTTGAATATCAAGTTCTAGTGATGGTACGTCCGATGTAATTTTCAATTAAGACATCTAATATACAAGGCAAATTTTATATACACACATACGTTTTAAGTTCAATGATGGTTTAAAATCGCAATGACATACAACTTAAGTTGATATCAACAACCATACCTCTTTAACCTACACAACAAATAAAGGAAAATCGTCTACTTGTAAAGATGTGAAATAATACACAAACTACAAGAAAAAGGGGAACAGGTGACGGTATTTTCCCCGGCGACATTTGTCACTGGGGAATATGCACTAAACGACAAAAATGGATCCTACGTGGCACCAATTCTCATAGACTTTTTAGTCAAACAATTCGGACCTTTTCCCCGGCGACATGTCGCCGGGGAATATGTCGTTAAATTTTGACAAAATATTTCTGCGTAAAACGTGGCGGGAATTTTTCCCGCTTTCTTTTCCCCGACGACATGTCGTTGGGGATTCACTTGTTAATTTAAAAAAAATAATTAGTGTCAATTGGTTTGGGCTTTTATGTTACGAAATTAGGCTTCTGGTTGTCGCCCAGGAAGTATTTGACTTTGTTGACTTTTAACTAAACTACGTTTTTAGGTTCGTTTCGGTCTGATATTCCGTATATTTTAACAAAAAATATTGACACATTTTTAAGGTGTGTTAATGTTTGTACCATTGGCATGTCGAGATGATATCGTTATACATAAACACATTAATATCATAAAAGTTTAAACAAAATTTTCACATACAATAAAACATCGAATTACATTGCAAATGACAAACTACTCCAAATCATACGAATTACATTGCACATGACAAACTACTCCAAATCAAGTTTTTCCATTTCATTGAGAACTTCGTGAAATAGTGCAGCCGAATTAACTGTGTGTTGTTCCAGATGCATATGCATGTCCATTGTTGCCTTGAGTACATTTATCTTTCCACACAAGTGCTTGCAGTTTGAGCACTCTCCATTTCTTGAAGATCCTAGAGAATAGTTTGTAGGTGTTGAATGTCTTAAAGAATAGCTTGGAGGCGTTGAAGGTCTTGAAGAATAGCTTGGAGGTGTTGAATGTCCTGCAGTGTAACTTGGAGTCGATGGAGCTCCAGGAGAACTCATCAATTCACGAAGTCGGGTCTCTTTCTATAAAAAAAATCCACATCCAAAATGTTTCGGAGGCTGTTAAATAGTAAAGAAATCAATTCTTTTAATAACTAACCAGAATATTTATATATTACACAACTAAAAAACATGTGTTGTTCACCTTTGATTTTGGACATGCATAGTATAGTTTACCGTAACTCTCAGGTTTATACGATTGTCAGAGAACTACATCTCCTTCTGCACAACTACACGCAAAAGCTTCATGTGGCACCATCTTCACCATCTTTTTGTGGTTGTGATGGTAAGAGTGTGTGATATGTTTGTGGTTATGATAGTATCTGATTTTATGGTATAAAAGAGTTTTTGGCAGGAGTATTTGGCGCAAGTTTTTGGCGGGAGTATTTGGCGGGAGTATTTGGCGGTAGTATTTGGCGGTAGTTTTTGGCGGGAGTATTTGGCGGGAGTCAATGAACACACCATAAAAATGGAAGTAGTAGTTAAGTTTGCACAGTATAAAGATGTTAATACTGGTAGAGTAGTTAGTACTGTTAGTTAGTATTTGGTACTGGTTATCCATATTGGCTACAACCTTTAACAGGCTAACGTATAACCATAACATATCGAATCATCCGTTGAACGTCTAATGTATAACCATAACATATCGACTCATCCGTTGAACATCTAATGTGTAACGATAGCATGTTCTAGCTACTTATGGGTGATTTCTAAGTAGTCTTGCTACCTTTGTTATGACTTCCCGTTTATAATTTGAGCCGATTAACATCTAAATGTTGTAACAATAGCAATAGCAACTCATTTCCGTTTAAACAACTAATGTACAACATAGCAAATCGACTCATTGTTGAACAGCTAATGTACAATGAAAGCATATCGACTCCCTATGTTGGACATCTAAAGTGTAACCTAGCAGAGACTCATCGCGAGAGGAAGATCAAGAAGGAAATAATTCACCGGAGATTGAGACACTTACTTATCATGTTCTAGATACTTATGGGTGATTTCTAAGTAGTTTTGCTACCTTTGTTATGACTATCATCGTTATAATTGAGCCGATGAACATTCACCGGACCGACCCAGCCGAAACGAACCGATTATATATTTTATAAAAAATAATTGTAAATAATAATTATATATTTTATAAAAAATAATTTTAAATAATATATTTTTTACGAACCGACCGGAACGAACCGAGAAACCGGACCGACCCAGCCGAAACGAACCGATTATATATTTTATAAAAAATAATTGTAAATAATAATTATATATTTTATAAAAAATAATTTTAAATAATAATTATATACGAACCGACCGGAACGAACCGAGAAACCGGACCGACCCAGCCGAAACGAACCGATTATATATTTTATAAAAAATAATTGTAAATAATAATTATATATTTTATAAAAATAATTTTAAATAATAATTATATACGAACCGACCGGAACGAACCGAGAAACCGGACCGACCCAGCCGAAACGAACCGATTATATATTTTATAAAAAATAATTGTAAATAATAATTATATATTTTATAAAAAATAATTTTAAATAATAATTATATACGAACCGACCGGAACGAACCGAGAAACCGGACCGACCCAGCCGAAACGAACCGATTATATATTTTATAAAAAATAATTGTAAATAATAATTATATATTTTATAAAAAATAATTATATACCAGCCGAAACGAACCGATTATATATTTTATAAAAAATAATTGTAAATAATAATTATATATTTTATAAAAAATAATTTTAAATAATAATTATATACGAACCGACCGGAACGAACCGAGAAACCGGACCGACCCAGCCGAAACGAACCGATTATATATTTTATAAAAAATAATTGTAAATAATAATTATATATTTTATAAAAAATAATTTTAAATAATAATTATATACGAACCGACCGGAACGAACCGAGAAACCGGACCGACCCAGCCGAAACGAACCGATTATATATTTTATAAAAAATAATTGTAAATAATAATTATATATTTTATAAAAAATAATTTTAAATAATAATTATATACGAACCGACCGGAACGAACCGAGAAACCGGACCGACCCAGCCGAAACGAACCGATTATATATTTTATAAAAAATAATTGTAAATAATAATTATATATTTTATAAAAAATAATTTAAATAATATATTTTTTAAATATTAATTATTAAAAACTCTAAAAAAATTAATAAAATCTTTCTTGGGCGACATGTCGCCCGGGAAAACTTTTAGTGAAAAATATAGTTTTGATACTTTATAATTTTTTAATAAAACTTTCCCCGGCGGCATGTCGCCGGGGAAACCTTTTTTATTTTTGCCAAAAGCCCTCCAATATTTTCGTTATGGCGCCATTTTCCGCTAAACGACAAAGTTGTAGTTTTTCGCTGCGACATGTCGCCGGGGAATGTCGCCCAGGATACATCTGGTACCAAAAGCAGATATGAGTTTACAGCAGCACCACAAACGTAAAACATAAAAAAAACAACTCTTGGCGATTTTAACAACATCACCACCACCTCTCACCCACCACCACCTCCGGCACCACCACTACAGAACCCACCACCACCACCACCACTCACCACATAACCCACCACCACTCACCACCGCTACTCACACGAGCACAATACCGTCACCACCTCCTCCTCCTCCTTTAAACCATAATTCTTTTCTAAACCCTCTAAATGATAATTCTTCTACTTCTTTTTCTAACCCTATAATTGTTGGTGGTGACCTCTTGTAACAGTAGCCGAGTCCGAGTCCAGGTTTGGTTGTAATTTTTGTTTTAATTTTTTTAATTATGATAAGGTTTGGTATAATATGGTGTTAATTATAAAAATGTGTTAATTCTTTTTTGTTTGGCAGTTGGTAGCCGAGTCCACAGCCGGGCCGAGCCGAGTCCACAGCCGAGCCGACAACGAGCCGAATACACCGAATGTATGTTATAATTTTTATTTCTCCTTTTGGTATCCCAGGGGACATGTCGCCGGAGAATGTTTATTGTTTAAATTTTGTTAGTTTATAGTTATTATTAGGTGAATTGCGTTAAAATTATGTATGTTTATAGTTTGACATGTCTCCGGGGTGGTTATTAATACAATAAGCTCATATATGCTGAAATAAGTTGAAATAAGCTATAAGCTGTTTAAGAACAACTTATTTTAAAAAGCTGTTTAAAAACAGCTTATTTGATTTAAATGTATGTTTTTATATGATATAAATGGATATGCGTTTGGTATTTATTTTATTGAACCCTTTAAGAATGTTTTAGGATTTTAGTGATTAAATTCGGAAAATCCCCGTCTGAATTTAATCATCCTATAGAATACCCGTCCGAAATTAATTTATTAAAAATTAATTTCGGAAAGTCCCCTGTTTGGGACTGCTTTTTGAATGTTTTGTCTCATTTAGGATATGAATGCGTATAATTGGTTTACTATTTAGATGATTTTCTATTATTTTTCTCCTTTACTCCTACGAATTATGCCTTGTAAAAGCACGTATTTTGTGGAGTTGAGGGAAATGCTGCCGAAATATTACTCCAAATAGTAAATCGTTTATATGCAATCATATATGAAACGAAACATTCAAAGATTGGGCCTATACCTAGCGATGTGCGCCATTATACAGTCTAGCCAATATTAAGCAGTTTAACCAACACAATTTAACAGATGACAAATCGCAACAACACATCACCACACTATCAATCAACTCGTGCTGCAAAGTCTCTCTGAGCGACACATCATCATATACATACACATTCTCCAGATGTATACTCTACTATCTCTATATAGCTATACTAAAATAATTCACAAAAATTGTGTTTTTTATCTAAGAACATAACAATCCTCGCTCGAGTCATATATGAGCGACGCATTTCTTGAACAACACGCTGGGCTTTCCATGATTCTGCGAGACATAATAGACTATGAACGCAGCCACGTTGTCTCTATACTTAAGCTCCGTGATTTTTGACCAAAGAGTTACAAAGACGAAAGTTTATCTCGGCCAATCATTCCATAGGATAGCACAAGCTCCTCTCTAGATGAAAGAGAGTGTAATAAGCATCTCATCCTTAGGAACGCTTATCAGAGTTCTATTACTGCCCGCGGAGTCTCATGTTCCTCTCGAAGAGACGGTGGCCCTACGCGTGCGCGTGATATTCTTCTTACACTTTGTAAGAGTCCCCATCTGTCAAACCGGGGATCCTAACACCCCATGTAGACTCAGGGACGCCACACCTTATGAGACATTATGAAAGACAATAGCGTATGTTTTGTTTACATTGATATACACATCTTTATATACAAGTGACCTCTATGGATTCTCTATAAAAACATGCTAACATGGGTTTAGTGCTACATACGCGCTAGGCAGTGCCGTGAAGGCGTATGATCTCTTTGCGGTCCAGGCTCGTCTGGGATTTCCTTGTGGCGGAACCTCCTTTCAAGTCAAATCCTACACTAGGGTCTCGTCAAAATTCAATCTAGCTACATAAAGAAAATCTCTGTACAAACGAATCATGCTTAGACATCATTTCAGCAGTTAGAGATCTAAATTATTTCTATTATCTTTTATCTTTTAGATTACATTCTTTTTGTTTTATATTTTATCTTTATTTCATTATCTATAAATCTACCCCCAATCTCTCTAGATCTAATATGCCACAAAACAATAAATAAAATGCAACAACTGAAATACATAACACAGAATAACATAAAAGGAATCACGACCCCATTATCTGTAATCTAGTGAAGGCGCACCATCAACCTGAGTGACATGACAATCGCTTGACTCGCTATAATCGAGATTACGGGACCTGCTATTCTCCAAGTAGGAGGACAAACAAAGCGACCAACTCCATAAATAGCAAACCTAATCAAACAGCGCACTACATCGTAGATTCAAGGTAACAACATGTTAGACACAGGCGAGATAAAAGATGTAACACAAGGTAATGGACAGATCCAGTGAACAAAGAGTCTTAGCGAGTGGCTTGAGATGACGAATCTTTATAGCATCTGATAAGATAATTTCATATCCCAGAGGGTTATTAGGAGTCGCGGACAAGCAGTAGTGTTTCATATCCGTGAACCTCACTTGATGTGTAGTATAGAGCGAGTAAGAGGAGTACAGGTGGGCAGAGGGGATATGTGTCTAACAGAGGAAAGAGACTTTATTATAGTGGACACAAAGGAATGCGATTTACTATCTAAATGATGAGGAGAGTGTTGAGAGGTCTACATGTTGCTATGCGGAGACATGTCAGGAGAGAGAAGCGAACATTGATATCTCTAATGTGTTTTGAGACTAACGGTTCATACAGATCATGTGCATTTAGACATTGTTATGATACATCGCTAACTAGAGTTATGCTGTTTTATCACTCACTGAATGCAGGACAGGAGGAGAGATGTTGGACATTTAGTTCTTTGTTCACACACACTCACACAGTAAGTGAGAGCATTAATTTGCACTACAACACATGAAAGATAGAAGACGGAACAGGATACAGTGGAGTAGTGAGCTTTTGGGTTAGGGGTGTGATAGAGTGTACTTCACACATATGGGAAACTACACATTATTGCTAGTTCTGTACGTTTACCGTCTAGAATTGGAAAGTGTTTTTTGTTCAGAGAGGAGAGGCAAAGACAATGTGACTCTTATTCATCGAGTCATGTCTTATATTGCATGAGAGTGGATTTATGTAAATGACATGTGAGTGTGAGAGTACAAGTACACATCACAACTCTGTACAATTATAGGATCACTCTTAATTCATTTTCATAATTATTTTGCGCTCTACATACTGTTGATTTAAGTTGATTATTACATGTCTATTATGAGAGGGACACTCTTGATTGTATTCGTTAATTGATCTAGATAGTATATTACACATGAGTTATTTTAGGAGACACTTACAATTAACTATATACAGATTGTATCTAATGTACATGTGAATCTGTCTCTTTTTGTACTATCAACTAGGACGGACTCTTTATTTATTGTGTGGCTGATTTTGTCTAGGTTAGGCGTTTATTTATCTTAGATATGTGGATGTGATCTCTCGGACTTAGTTGGATGACAAACGTGTAGACAACTTGTGTCCATTCATATACAACATTTTTTTTGTATGTTGGTGTTTATCCAGACACAGTATAGATTGTGGCAATGTGTACAACTAGGGATGGACTTCAGTATGAGGGGAGTGGGATTGGGTATTTAGTTTGGTTGAATGAGATGATGTGTGTTGTTTAGGGGGGATTTTGTACAATTCTGCATGGCATGTGACACACATACTAGGTCTTGGGTTGGGTGAACATGCAATATAACACTTATCATGAGAGAGTGAGGTCAGTCTTGAATATCGGTCATGAATAATTTGGAGATTGATGCGCGCGGATGATGTATAGTGATGTGATCATGTCAGAGGACAGTGCGGTGGTGACACTACTTTATTATTGAGTATTGGATGGAGGTAAGATGCGAACAGGTTAAGTGAGGATTAGGACTAAGGGAGACTAGCGAGTTAGCGACACACTAGGATGCTACATATCTGTATTACGATATGAGATCAGATTGAGGGACATGTAGTCAGGGTTGAAATTATACTCACAGGGTTGAGCATGAAGCGTAGACATGGGGGTACTTAGAGTGATGGGTTTTTTTGTGGACTGGTCTTAGGGTGAACTTGATCTGTGCGGGATATACAAGGTTTAACAGGTGTAGTAGGTATCACGGTAGTTACACCGTGGTGGGTGGGAGAGAAACATATGTGTTCACGATACTGGACATCAGGATGACAATGTGTAGGTGAGGTAGGGGGCACTATGAGCGTTACTAGGACTTGGGGTATGTGATACACGTATAGAAGTTAGGTTAGTTGGAGAACGACATAGGGAACTCAGGTATGTATTTAGGTGGGTGGATGACACTGGGGTTGGACTTCTTGAGGAAGCAGCTGTAGTAGACGCAAATAGAGAGTGTGATGGCAGTGTTATGCATTGATGTAATTATAGAGGGGTAGATGAGCGTGGATCTTTGGAAAACTGATTTTGATGGGTGGGATGGTTACTGGTGTGAGAGAGACAGAAGTAATTGAGTACTACACGACAGTGATAGGTACGAGTTTTAATAGGTTTAGTGTTAAGGTAGATAGTTTTTGTATTAAGGGGTAGTGTATGTGTAGTTGTATTATAAGTGGTATGTTAGTGGTTGTAGAACTGGATTCAGTTTTAGGATTATAATGTGACATGAAGTTATGTAGAGCGAGGTGTACTTGAGCAGGAAGGTGAGAACAAAACTAAATTCAGCACAGTGTGTAGTTTCAGAGATTTGGATACAGAGTTATGTATAGTGGGAGCGGAAGGTTTATAAGGGATTAGATTGTGGAGTAGGAATAAGATAGTGTTTAGTAATGCTAAGAAGTATATATTAAGTATCAGTACTAGGAGTTACAACAGGTTGAGAGTGTGTCGGATATAGTACTGTGCGCCTAGTGAGTGGGTGGTGTGTGTGGATGAGATCAGGGAGAATATACATATTGTAATTATGGAAGTGAATAAACATTAATGACATAGAATAGGTGGGGGATGTGAGAACTTTTAAATATGGATGAGGAAAGATATTTATTTGGGGTAAGATTTGGCCACAAATTGTATAAAGGTGAAGGACTTGAATTATCCATAACCTGGCTCATTTGAAGACTATTGATAACATAGATTTTGCCATTGACAACACAACCGGATTCTAATGAGAGACAACTCAATTAAGTAGATTTTGACTTGAGTGAGACCTAACAAACAAATATATTATTGCGTTATACCTGTGATTGTACAGTTTTCAATATAATAGGCAGGGCTGATTGAAAGAACAATAAAAACAACACAAATCAACAGTGTTCTAGTCTAGTAGTAGCAGCTAGCCTTAAAATCTTATCAGAAACCAGATTAACACACTTGTGGATCTATAACCATAACGGTCTCTCTATCTGCGAGAGACCTTTTACCGAGCTTGAGTAATTGGTCAATCTCTTACACTAATTCACAATACTTACACTCTGCGACATCAGGGACAAATTCCTCTCTACTCATGATCTTTGTTAAGGAAATAAATGAAAAAACTTTAAAGAGAGGGTCGTCAAAATGATAAGTTAAGAAAAAGAAGTTTCAAAATTAAAAAAAAAACGGCTACCATTTAAACTGGGAACCGTAGGTACTGTCGATCTCAGGACTGTTGTGAACAATATAACCATATCACTATTCTCATCTCCTTGGGCATCAAACCGATAACGACCATAAAGAACCAATCGATTTACATACCAATCGAAACACCTAAAACTGACACGTTGTGGGAGGGGGATCCATATTACGGACGGGATGATTAAATTTCGTGGTAACATCCCGAAAATAATGAGAACTAAAAGTCAATGCTTCTTCATCTGCAAACATAACCCTCCGACAAATCACGAACATTTTTGGCTTTTATCTTTATTTATTTTCCGTACATAACCTTATATAACAATGTTATGCTTCATTCCAAATGTGACTCGTATTCAAATCGGAAACATCACAAAGAAGGACCAAAACCGAACACACGAGGGGTGAAATGTAACTTATAATAAGGACACTTCCACCGACCCCGGCGCCCCAAATCCAGGGGAAACCGCCTGACCACCCGACAATAGGCTAGGGCAGGAAGGGCTGACCCAACCTCCCACAATCGCTCTTAGGGACCAACAACATAAGCTGCCCTCATGAATAATCAATCTCCTCAAAGGGCTCACAATCCAAATAGAATGGATCCCAAAATCTAAAAGGAAACCACTAACAAAAACTCAAAAAACCAAGCATCAGGCCACAGCACAAAGTTACCCCAACACAAAAAACCACCCCACCCCAGACCCCACAAAGAAAAGGCCCAACACCAACCACACACCCCCCATATACCCTCCCCAAATATTAGCCACACACCCCACAACCAAAAACTCCAGCTGCCCCCCCCGCTCCTTCAAACCACAAACCCACCGACCCCCCACCAAACCCTTAAGATTAATAAAATAAGACCACCCACCCCCCCACCCCCCCATGACGACAAAAACCATGTACCCACAACCTCAGACACCCCGTCCCTTCCCCCGTCCCGTCCTCCTACACCCCACCCCATAGACACACCCGGCCAATCCCCACTGCTCCGCCCACCACCACTACACCTCACATTGCAACCCGTAGCTCCCCACCCCCCCCCCCCCCACTCACAGACATCCGCGCTACCGCACAAACATAGCAACCTTCAAAGAATACAAAATCAAACAAACGACACCAACAAAAAACCAACAAAACACCACACCTTGAACCCACCAACAACATACCCTGGGACCCAAAATCCTAACACTAAAAAACTACACACCTCACCCACTATACTCAACAAAAACCCAAAGAACCTATAAAAACACCAAAACATGAGAAAACATACATAAACTAACCAAATAAAAAAAAAAAACAACCACAAAAAAAATATCTAGAACAAACATTACTAAAAAAAAATAAAACCAGACATAAACTAAAAAACACACTAAATATAACATCACTAATATCCAATACTAACTAACCACCAACTATACAAAAACAAAAAGCAAGCTTTCTCTCATCAATAAGCCTAAAATTACTCTAAATCATCAACCAATGAAGAATCCAAACTAAAAAACATCCAAACAACAAAAAAAAAATAAAACAACATAACTAACACCCACAAAAATAATCACAAACATACATATATTGTCAACTAAACAAAGATTTCATCAAAACAAAAAAATAAAAAAAAAAACAGAAAAACCACACAACATAAAACCCAACTTCCATATTAAAAAAACACGACATGATAACAAAAAACCCATGATGTCATCAACTAAACCCCCATCAAAAAAAAACATAAACCATCATCATTCACCAATAAAAATTCAAAAAAAATAAACTAAAACACCATTATCAAAAACACTCTAAAACAAAAAAAAACCAATAACAATCCCAAAAATCTAATCAAAATAAAAACATCATCTCACCTCACACACAATGAGCTCTCCATACCGCGTTCATCATCGTTCCCACTGTTAATTCCCAACCCCCCCCACCGCCCCACCCACATCCACCTCTCCTCTAAATTCCACCTACAAATAATCATTATTCCCCCTTCCTAAAACAAAACAATTGCACAATCCCCCCTTTCACCCCTCCACCTAATATATCATGCCCCCCCCCTTTATCCCCCTCACCCCCTCCCCTCCCATCAAACCACATCACTATACACACCCAAAGTTGCACCCACACGCAGGCACACCCAGAGCAGCCACCACCCACATTTGCCTATTAAAAACAACAAAACACACAAAAAAAAAAAAAAACCAAAAACACAAGGAACACATACAACCAGCTCGACTTAATTAACATTATTGCTATCTTTTGCAAGAAAATCATACAATACTACATCTTGATCTTCTTAAACAATCACCAAACTTAACAACCTCTTAACTTCTTTAACATATATACAACCAATACGCCCAAAAATCACTCTTATAAAATATTCTTAAATCCTAGACTACAACTTCAAAATCATCAGGCCAGACCGCCGCCCCAACGTAAATTTGAAGTTCGGTCCGAACACCCCGTACCCACTACTTCACACAGCACTGACATTAACAACCTCCAAATGCACACCACCCATTTGAACCCTCTAAACATGACCAAAACCCCAGCAACCACCAACATACACTGCCAAAGATCCCAAGAGTAAACGACCCAACACCAGCAACAATCAAACCCCCCTGCACACACCTACTTTCCTATCCCTAAACTCACGTTACAAAGAAAAGCCCACACCCATACTGGGCCTCCCCCGGGAAGGCCCCAACAAACCCCACCAGATCAAATAAAAGGAAACCTACCCCCAATCACCCCCCTCCCCCATTCAAAAAACGGCCCCCCCCCCCCCCCCACCTCCCATACAACCAACTCCCTATGCGAGCAAGCTACGTCAATCGTACTATGTCCAAATACTTCCTAGCCCCGGCTCCGGTCCACCAACCCAAACACTGGAAATTTCAATAAGCCTCTCTTCAGCGAAATCTTTCACACCGAACGGCCGAGATAACCAAAAAATTTTATTTCAATACATCAATCCGTAAAACCCCCACCCATAGATTGGTAACTTCAACAAATTCTATCAAGCACGAAATTGACCGATAAAGAAAGACCACACACAACTTGTCCAAAAATTCTCATGACAGGACCTAAAAAGATTCAACGATTCCTCTACCATACGAACATTCCAAAGTTACTTGCCCGAAAAGAAATCAAAACCCAATCAATCGAGCTATGTTCCTTTTTTAAGCAATCTGCTCTGCAACTTTAGATTAATATGACATGTTAGAAATCTCAGATCAAGTGGTCGATATTTATGTTCGATCTTGATCTCAGTAATATATCTTCCACTCCTATCCTCCTGCTCTCTTTGACATTATGATTCACATGGTTATCCATTTACCTCTAAAGGCTCTTGAAGGCGGGCCTATTCACCCCCGGTGGATGTTTCCATTTGAAAGATACATGACGAAGCTAAAAGGTTATGTACGAAATAAAGCTAAGCCAAAAGGTTCGATTGCGGAGGGTTATGTTGCAGAAGAAGCATTGACTTTTAGTTCTCATTATTTTCGTTAGGTAACACTAATTTATCATCCCGTCACCGTAAATGGATCCCCGCTCCCACAACGTGGTCCAGTTTCAGGGGGGTAGTTTCGATTGTATTTAAATCGATAGGTATATGTCGTTGATTCGTTTTGATGCCCAAGAGTTGAAGAAAGTGATATGGTATATAGTTCACAACAGTCCTGAGATCGACACGTACCGGTCCCAGTTAAAGAGGTACGCGTTTTTTTATTTTGAAACTTCTTTTTCTTAACTTATCATTTTGACGACTTAAACGTTTTTCAGTTTATTTCCTAACAAAGACATGAAAGAAGAATTCCCCGAGTGGTTTGGGTCGCAGGTAAACTTAGACTTATTTTGTGTACTTAACTGTAAAAATAACAATATCATATTTTGTGTTCTCTATCTAATCCTATCTTCTTCATAGATCCGTCAACGTCACGTAGACAATGACAAAGACCCAGAGGTTAGCACAACCAGCGAGTTATTCGCTTTGGCTTGTGGACCAACGCTGACTCCAATCTCATACAACTCTTGTGTAGTCAACGGTGTGAGGTTTGTCGTGCACAGCCGCGATGAACCTTCGACAACTAAAATAAAGGCCCGCATTTGTTACGCCTGTGGGAAGGACGGAGAAATGTATTATGGTCAGCTTCAAGAAATCCTCGAGTTTAAGTATTTGTTGTTCAAAGTTGTGTTGTTCCGAGTTAAGTGGTTCGACACTAGCAACCAAGGACGTAAAGTCAAAAAACTTGTCCTTAGAAACAACATGACACAAATCGACTGCAGAGGTGAGGCATTTAAAAATGATCAATACATTCTCGTAACACAAGTCAAACAAGTCTTCTACCTTGAAGATAAGGCCAAACCCCACTTGAAGGTCGTCGAACATGTTAATCATAAAAAGTTTTCCAACGGGGGTGTCATCGTGGTAGAGGACGATCCTGATATTATACATTTCGACAACTCATCTGATCTCCCACTTTCTACTAGTTTGAATGACTTGGATAATGCGACCTTGCATATAGATGGTCAATCAACGGAGGTTGACGCACCGCCAGATATCATTGATGTTGTTGACCAAGACGATGATATTACTGATGATGAAGACGCCCTTCCTCATGATTTAGCAGATTCTGATGATGAAGACCTCATCAATGTTGATGATGATGGTGTTGACAAAGTTTATTCTAGTGAAGAAGAAGATTGATCTTGAGTTGTAACTTGCAAAAGACACTTATATATTTGAATGAATGAATGAAATTATTGTGGATTGTTTAAATGTGTATATTTATTTGGATATGTATGTATTTGGATGTGTGCATGCTTATATTACTTTGTTCATGAATTTCTATATGTTATGTTTAAATGTGTATATTTATTTGGATATGTGTATATTTGGATTTGTGCATGCTTATATTATTTTGTTCATGAATTTCTATATGTTATGCTAATTGTACTTGTACAGATGTCAGCAGATGTTGCCCGGTCCCACGGCGGTAACGGTGGCGGTGAGGATCGTCCCCCTCCACACCATGTACCCACCGGTTGCATGGGTTGCTTTGCTAACCGAGGTAAGAATTTCTGGATTATTGTAATACAAGCACAAATTTGATACATATATTGAACTTGTAACACCCTCAAATCTGAGTATGCAACGGAATATTGAATATCCGAGGGCGTTACTTTATGGGTCAATAGCACAAGATATAGCAGCGGGCAGGCTGCATACCCGCGACAAGACCCGGAACCTCTCGTTAAAGGAAATCACGGATAAAAAAGGCCCCGTCCCGATCCGGTTTGAGGTGCGTGACAAACAAACCCTTATGCCTCTCGGTGACCATGCGGCTCATTGGTCTAGCTACATCGAGGAGATCATTAGGGGTGTGCCTTTGTACTACCCTTCTTGGCTGAAGGTCCTGAAGAAGCAGAAGGCGGCGCTCATTACAGATATTAGGGTCAGTTATCCTTTTATGTTTATTTCATTATCGTGTTTATTTATTTAATTATGTATATTTATCTAAATTCGTTTATTTATTTATATCATATAAATAAATAAACAAATTTAAATAAATATATAAATTATATCTCTAACTCTGTCTTCGTTTTGTTGTATATGATTGCAGACCCAGTTTGATTTGAGGCCGCACATGGAATCCCCCGACTGGACAGAGATCGACGCCGGCATCCAGCAGCACTTGCAAAAAGCGTACAATACCAACAAGGCTGCTTTCAAGGCCCAGCATTGGGTTATAGACCCCGAGACCGGGACTTACAATGTGGAGAAGATCAGGCGGGCACGTCCCGAGGCCATTACGGCGGAAGAGTAGGATAAGTATATTCAGTTTTGGAATGATCCTTGGAACATTGCCCGAGCCGCTCAAAATTGGCAAAACCGGGCAAAGAGCACGGTCATATCTCGACAGGGATCCCGGTCACTTGCTCGCCTTCGAGATGAGATGATAATAAACATTATAATTATTTTACATACATATATACATATATATCTGATTATATGCTTTGGTGTGTTGTGATTTGTCATTTTTAATTTGTTTTATCTTATATGCGTGTATATGTACAGAGGTAGAGCTCAGCCACTCTGGAGTACCCGTCGCTCATTGACACCTTCTTCGTGGCACACACTGTTAACGAGGAATTCCTTCAAGATGAGGACCAACGTATATATGTAAGTTTTGTTTCAAAACACACTTTAATGAATTATCAAGAATTAATGTAGCAACCTGACTACGCGCCAACCAACCCCTCTTTTTATGTATCAATAAGTAAATATAATTATAAATACACAACAAAGGATCAGAATTCGCGCGAGATCAAGAAAACCGGAAGCAGTATAGAGTGTTCCCGGGTCGTTATGTCCCAACGAGGCTGGAATGGAAAATCGAAGAACGATTGATGATTTGTGTTTGAATGTCACAGGGAATGATTTAGCACTAAAACTGATAATAATAAGCAAAAGCACATAAAAATAACAAGAGAATAAGCTGGAACAAGAATAAAAACTAGGAATGACAAAAACACTTTAACACTTTTACACTAAGGCACAAATAAGCTAATCTAAATCTAAATAAGCAAATGAAGCATGCAATTAAGCTAAATTAAACAAGAGAAACACAACAGTACTAACAACAGTACCACCAGTATTAACTACCAGTACTAACTTAGAGTTAGTACTGCTAGTTATAAGTTAGTACTGTTAGCTAAAGGTTAGTACTGCTAGCCTTAACAAAACACAATTAAACAAGAAATAAGCACTTAAGCATAAGAATAAGCAACCAGAATAGACTATAATGATAAATAAGCTAGAAAACTAAAACTGATAAACTCTTAAAGTAATTTTGAAAAGACAAATAAGTTCTACTGAAAACAGTACACTAAAATAAACTTAATCTACTCTAAAAAGCTAAAGAAATCTTAAACAAGCTGAAATAATAAGCTGATGAGCTAAATTGAACTGCCAGTACTAACAGTTTTAACTGACAGTACTAACTTGGAGTTAGTACTGCTAGTGTAGTTAGTACTGCTACCTTTGAAATCCAAGAAAATCAACTAACAGTACTAACTTTGAGTTAGTACTGGTAGCTTTAAGTTAGTGCTGTTCCAAAAGTGAACTAGCAGTACTAACTTGAGGTTAGTACTGCTAGTTGAAAATACCCCTTAAAAATCATTTTTCTTTCAAATTAAGTAAAAACAGATTATCAAATAACAAAGTAAAACACTTATAAGCAATTTTCAATCCATAATAAGCACTTAAATAAGCATGAATTAGTCTAGCAGTATAAACTTAAAACCAACAGTTGTATTAAATAAACTAGCAATTCTGCAATAGACAAGTAAAGTAAGAAATAGAGAGACTTACTACACCCTTGCTCAAAACAGGGTCAAACAATGAATCTACAAGCTCTAGCTTGCATAAAACAAGCTAGTGAGAGTCCATAAGCCCATCCAATACTGGCTTATCATCCATAACATTCAGCTGAGGTATATGTAGAGTGAATGGTGGTGATTGTCGCGGGGTTCTTCGTAACTTTTTAAGTTCACTTAGTTAAAACAGTTTGTAAACAAGCTGTATTGAGAGCTTTTGAACACAAAACAACTCAATTAAGAAACTTAACACTTGGGATTATAAAGTGACTTTAAAAACTCAAACTTGCATTAAAACTGGTAAGTGTTACAAGCTGAAAGTAAAAACTGTAAATAACTGAAAATAAGCTAAGTTAAATTAAAAAACTTAAAAACTAGATTCTAAGATTGATATATATATATCTCCTCAAAGGCTTACAAAAGGCTCTATTTATAGCCGAAGTATTGGACTTGCATCTTGTGCTTCTTTGGAGAGATTAAATCCAAGTGTGACTAAGTTGGGTGAGGAGAATCTAGAGCATATCCCAGCCTTTGATTTCGTTTGAGCTTCTTTGGGAGACAATCGCAGCCAGCGAAGTGCTTGGGAGGGAGAGGGATTGCCAACAGGACTTTATAAAGCTGGGGGTTAGTAGGGTGGATGATGGATGTTGCAGGGGATGGATGGGAAGCAAAACTAGGGTGCGGCTGTTTTGTATTGGCGGAGAAAAGTTAACAAGTTGGGCTGTGACAGAGAGAGGTTGAAGATGATAAGAATGGTTTGGCTTTTGTACAAGAAAGCCCCTCCACATCTTTCTTCCTTTTGCATTCCCTTTTTCCCCTTTCTTTCTTTATAAATGAAGTTTCCCAAAGTCTTAATAATCACCCCTGTGTTTTATATAAACTAGAACTAGGGTTGGCATTTTTGACCCCCTCAAGTTTCAGTTTTTCTATGCTTTTTCGTCTCGGAGTATGACTTTGACGTTTGGATTGGGCTTCGCCTTCACACACTTTTCCATCCCATGACTGGTTTTGTTGCTTTTTGCTTGGCTTTTCGTCTTTTTGTGAGATAACCGTTCCCTGCACAATACAAATGCAAACATACAAATAAAACTTATTTTTGGTAGTGTTTTTAATTCTTTTTAAGTTCTGTTAAATGGAAAATGTATGGGTAATGTAAACACTATCAGTAATCTCTTTCCTTTTATTAGGAACCCTTTTTATAAATACAAGCTGTTTACATAGCTCCACCCGAGAACCCTTGACTTAGTCCAAGTATGACAACAGGGAGATTAACCATTTCTTCGTACTCTATTTTTCTTTCAGATATACCAGTTTGTTGTGCTGTACTAACGGCAGTCGTTTCATGGATTAATACCACAGACTGAAAATACAGAGTATCCATGTACTCACCTCCCTTATCAGTCCTGAATCTTTTGATCAAGGACCCTATGTGTAATTCAAATTCAGTTTAAATACTTTAAGTTTATCTAATGCTTCATCCTTATTATGTAATAAACTAACATAGAAAAACCTAGAAGCATCATCAATAAATGTCACAAAGTATTTCTTATTCCCTAATAAGGGAATAACATTTAAATCACATAGGTAACTATAGATCACTCCCAAATCATCATTTCAAGTGTTTACATTTTTTAGTGTCCAGTCAAAAACAAGATTACCCATCCCTTAGACATATCTTCATTATTATTTTAAGGGACATTGCCCAATATACATACCATAGGATTGAATCTTCAGCTTATAGGTTGGACATAAAGGCTGATTTACGAAAAGTAGTATCAACTAATAAGCCTAAACAATTGATTTACACATAATAGCAAAACCAATAAACACACCATGTTAGAACCAAACAAATTTATCCAATTTTAGTTACGTTTTATACACACAATTATTCAAAATACCATTCGAAACCATAGCTTTTCTTGATATTAGAAACCATATCTTTCTTAATATTAGGAACATGCAAAATATTAAACAAGGAAACAATCTTTCCAGAACTAAATCTAAGATTCACACAACCATGTCCAATCATCGTGGACTAGCAACATTGTTGATTTTTGGCTTGTCACTATCCTGCACCTTGAGGGACTCCTCAATGCGCAGATTACTGTCCAACTCAACAAGAGTTAACTCCTCCTTTAAATGTTTCAAGGTGTGCTTAAAATCTTTCCATGAAGGAAGAAGTTTATCAATGATACATGAAACCTGAATGGATTCATCCATGTTCATCTTATGTTGTGTAAACCTTCTAAGTATACCAAGAAGTTCATTGTATTGTTCCGAGACTGGTCTTGAATCAGTCATCTTGTAATTTGTGAAATTACTAACAACAAACTTCTTACTTGATGCATCCTTAGCCATATATTTGGCCTTCAAGGAATCCCATAGTTCTTTTCTAGATTCAACATTTTGGTAAATATCAAAATAAAAGATTAGACATACCTTTGAGAATTAAACCTCTAAAACATAGTCATCATTATCCCAATTATTCCTCTTCCTGACTTGTTACACGGTTGGATCATCACCACTATCTTCAAGAATAGGATTAGTTAACACATCACCACACTCATAGCAGCAGCAGCCATTGATTATTACAAAATAATATTCTTTGATTGTTGGTTATGGTAGATCCCAGATAGGGTGAGATAACAATAACTAGCTAATTACTAAAGATGGTTACCGGATATCACTTGAAGTCGTGTAACACCCCACCTCTATCACTGTTCATCTCGACATAAAAGAAGATACCTTTTCTTTCATTTGATTTGTAGTTACAAAAAAAGTAGAGCGTTTTATTTACGCTAGCACTAGAACCTGAAACTCACTATCTTTGCCATTTTGAATAAATCTTAAAACCAAGAGGAATGGTAGCAGCGAATCACCTTTGTTAACACGCTTTCTTTTGGCTTGAACAGGTTTCATGCATATTTTTGTTTCTAAACCAGGAGGTTTTCCACCTGATGTTGAGTGAGATTCCATGCCAATCAGCTCTTCTTCCTCTTGATGAACCTCATTAATGAGATTTTCGTCAACTTTTTCCTCCACCACCTGTTCAATAAAATCATCTAAGACTTCATTTTTTTCTTCTTTCTCATTTAAGGAACGACTCTCGTTTTCATCATAACTATTATTAGGCTTTGGTTCGATCCAACAGTGAGTTATTAACTCACTGTTTTGTTTCCCATGCTTCGACCAACAACCTTAAGCCAACCAATAAGTCTTGGAGCTTAAATAAGCTCAGTTAAGCTACTCTATCTACATGCAAAAACATATTTAGTTACTACGTCATTTCCTTAACCGAGCCCACCATTTTCATGACAAAGCACACGTGTGAATTAGTTAAATATCGTGCTTAATGTTTCATGCAACGTCATTTTCGTCTTTGAGCCCAAGAGGGGTTAAGCAAACTTAAGTTTGTCGAGAGATGTCTTATGTCACGAGTGAGGGTCATGTCAAGTGCCACACAAGCCGAGATAACAAGCAAAACGAGACGGGAAATGGAACGGGTCACGCATTGTAACCCATTCACTTTAGTATAACGAGTCTAATACGCATGATCACGAAATAAAAGAAGAGGTTTAAGATGTGTGTCGACTTACAAGAGTCCGAGAGTGAGGAGAGTGGGATGGCGAGTGTCGAGTGTTAGTAACCTTAATGTTCTTTTACTTGAATGAAACCCTTGCAATTAACCAAGCTTCCAATGTATCTTATGTAGTCCTACTTATGATCCTTGGATACTTGTACTAGTTTAGAAACCAAAGTCACAAGATACTAGGTTGTGTGTTTGTATGCCGTGGGTGAGAGTGAGAGATGAGTGATTTTGAGAGAGTTTGCAAGTGAGTTTTGATTGTGAATGGTAAGAAATGGGATGTGTTGGTTAAGGGAACATACATATAGTAAGTTAAGTCCTAGAATACCTCTCCTATCAAACCAACGAATGGTTTTGGGTTCCATTTAGGTTCGTCAGGTTTTGGGTTCAAAAAGGGGAAACCAACTTGTGTATTAAATAATTTAGGACCTTTAGGTTAGTTTAATATTAGTTTAGGTTCTTATGTTTAGGGTACATGATGTGCATTGATGGGACTAGGGCTTGCATGGATCCTTTTTCTTGTTGCTTCTCTTCGTCGTGAATTTTGGGATCAAGGGAAGGATATTGACTTGTTTATTAATCACCTAAGTCTACTTGTGTAAGATTGATAAGATACCTCAATTTCATGCTTGGCTTTCTTTTCTTTCTTCCTTAATCCTAGCCGAACCCTATGCATGCTTGGAGACGATTTATGACAAATTTGGAGGCTTGACAAGATCACTAGTAAGGTGTTTAACCCTTGGTTAATAGATAACATAGTTTATTAATGCTAGTGGGGATTTGTTGGAATTGATTTAGATGAGTATGTGTATGTATGTATATATATTCGGCTAAGGCTTATTTGTATAAGTATTTTTTGTGGTTTTTGGGGTATTGGGTATTTGCTGAAGTGTAGGTGGGTTTATGGTTTACCATGCATGCAAAAGCATAGTTTTATTGCGTTATGTAAACGTTTTACTTAACCAATAAAAATAAAAAGCATAAAGTTATAAATTATCATCCTAATAACTTTATAACACTTACTTGACGTAAACATTTAATTGTTTGATGCCCGATTACGTTAAATGATCATTTTTAGTTTACGCGATTTAGCTTAACGGTAGAAATTAAAAGCGAACGCGTAAAAGCCTAAAAATAAATAATGGAATAACTGAAGTCGTAAATGACCTGAAAATGCGAAATGTTACAGTCTCCACCCATTAGAAGAGCTTTGTCCTCAAAGCTTAAGACGTTGTAGTGGATGAAGACGCTTGATTTGTGAAGAGATGAGGGTATTTCTTTTTAAATAAATCTTCACGTTCCCACGTAAACTCAGGACCTCTCCTTGAGTTCCAGCAAACCTTAACGAGTGGTATATACCTTGAACTTTTTAATAGTTCCATCTACCTTCAGTTTCTTTTGAAGATCCATTTGCAACCAAGAGGTTTACAACCTGGATCAGCCAACACCCAAGTGTTGTTGCCCATGGTAGAGTTCATTTCCTCATTAATTGCTTCTTTACAGAAAGCAACATCATGGGACTTTATTGCTTCATCAAATGTTTTGGGGTCATCCTCAACATTAAAGCAATAGGAGTGTTAGTCAGAGACCTCATCCCTTGTTCCTTCAATTAAGTATAATTGAAATTCAGGTCCAAAATCCTTTGAAGTCCTATTCCTTTTGCTTTTTCTAAGCTCAGATTTAGGTTGTTGAACAACTTCATCACGACCACTTCAGGGAACACTGAACCACCAATGTCTTCAGTTCCTTTCGGAATACTGAGACTTGGTCTAGGGACTGAAGAGAATCTATTCTCATCAAAGATAGCATCCATTGATTCAATTATTGAGTTAATTGCAACTGAATCATTAGGCTTAATGACATAGAACCTAAAAGCCTTAGAATGCTCAGCATATCCAACAAAGATGCATTCAATGCCTCTTTCACTCAAAGTTTTCAGCTTTGGAT
Source organism: Tanacetum coccineum (assembly GCA_026074375.1). Taxonomy (NCBI): domain Eukaryota; kingdom Viridiplantae; phylum Streptophyta; class Magnoliopsida; order Asterales; family Asteraceae; genus Tanacetum; species Tanacetum coccineum. The sequence goes on along the minus strand of BQNB010015687.1, from coordinate 41,881 downwards.
CAAGGAGTCTTACAACTGCCCTACAACCACTAAACCATGAGGTAATTCGGGTTTAATTTCCTTTTAGTCTAGAGTTCATAAGAGGTAATCTTTTTCCTTTTATTAGGAACCCTATTTAGTAAATAGCAAGTTGTTAACATAGCTTCACCCTAGAACCCTTGACTTAGTCCAGAGTATGACAACATGGAATTAACCATTTCTTTTGGTATTCTATATTTTTTCAGATATACTATTTTGTTGTGGAGTATAAAGGGCAATCGTTTCATGGATAATACCAACAGACTAAAAATACAGAGTATCCATGTACTCACCTCCCTTATTAGTCCTGAATCTTTTGATCAAGGACCCTTGTTGTAATTTAAATTCAGTTTAAATACTTTAAGTTTATCTAATGCTTCATCCTTATTATGTAATAAACTAACATAGAAAAACCTAGAAGCATCGTCAATAAATGTCACAAAGTATTTCTTATTCCCTAATAAGGGAATAACATTTGAATCACAAGGTATCTAATATGATTCAAGCTCCCAAATCATCAGTTTCAAGTTTTACATTTTTTAGTGTCCATGTCAAAACAAGGATTAACCCATCCTTAGACATATCTTGCATATTATTTTTAAAGTGGACATTGCCCAATATAACATACCATATGATTGAATCATTCAGCTTAAAGGTTGACATAAAGGCTGATTTACTAATATTATTAACAACATTAAGCCTAAACATTTGATTACACAAATAGCCAAAACCAATAAACACACCATGTTTAGACCAAACAAATTTATCCAATTTTAGTTACTTGTTTATAAACACAATTATTCAAAATACCATTTGAAACCATATCTTTCTTAATATTAGAAACCATATCTTTCTTAATATTAGGAACATGCAAAATATTAAACAAGGAAACAATCTTTCCAGAACTAAATCTAAGATTCACACAACCATGTCCAATCATCGTGGACTAGCAACATTGTTGATTTTTGGCTTGTCACTATCCTGCACCTTGAGGGACTCCTCAATGCGCAGATTACTGTCCAACTCAACAAGAGTTAACTCCTCCTTTAAATGTTTCAAGGTGTGCTTAAAATCTTTCCATGAAGGAAGAAGTTTATCAATGATACATGAAACCTGAATGGATTTATCCATGTTCATCTTATGTTGTGTAAACCTTCTAAGTATACCAAGAAGTTCATTGTATTGTTCCAAGACTGGTCTTGAATCAGTCATCTTGTAATTTGTGAAATTACTAACAACAAACTTCTTACTTGATGCATCCTTAGCCATATATTTGGCCTTTAAGGAATCCCATAGTTCTTTTCTAGATTCAACAATTTGCTAAATATCAAATAAAAGATCAGACATACCTTTGAGGATTAAACCTCTACAAACATAGTCATCATTATCCCAATTATTCCTCTTCCTGACTTGTTACACGGTTGGATCATCACCACTATCTTCAAGAATAGGATTAGTTAACACATCACCACACTCATAGCAGCAGCAGCCATTGATTATCACAAAATAATATTCTTTGATTGTTGGTTATGGTAGATCCCAGATCAGGGTGAAGATAATCAATAACCTAGCTAATTACTAAAGATGGTTACCGGATATCACTTGAAGTCGTGTAATCACCCACCTCTATCATCTTGTTCATCTCGACTATAAAAGAGAAACCTTTTCTTTCATTTGATTTGAAGTTACCAAAAAAAGTAGAGCATTTATTTACTCTAGCACTAGAACCTGAATACTCACTATCTTTTCCATTTTTGAATAAATCTTCAAAATCAGGAGGAATGGTAGCATCTGAATCACCTTTGTTATCACTCTTATCTTTTGGCTTGAACACTGTTTCATGCATATTTTTTGTTTCGAAACCAGGAGGTTTTCCACCTGATGTTGAGTGAGATTCCATGCCAATCAGCTCTTCTTCCTCTTGATGAACCTCATTAATGGGATTTTCGTCAACTTTTTCCTCCACCACCTGTTCAATAAAATCATCTAAGACTTCATTTTTTTCTTCGTTCTCATTTAAGGAACGACTCTCGTTTTCATCATAACTATCATCCGAGTCACTACCATCTAAATCATTAATAATAATAGTGCTCCATATTCTAGTTTCTTTAACATGACCATCAAAAGTTTTACACATTCAAATATTCAAGAATCAGGGTGCTCTAAGAATTGAACCCTTCAACCCATTTGAATACCTGAAGATAAAATACACACAAGTTTTCAAACACATAAGAAACTCCTGACACTATACAAGCCATGTGTCCATATCTAATTCATAAATGTTGTAAGAGCCAAAGTCCATGCTCCCTAAGGCGGAAAAACCTCAACATTTACATAGGTGGTTCCTCTTTATTCATGCTCCTGCTAAGCACTTTTTCAAAGAAATTAACCATTAAGAAGTTAACAACTTCATCCTCCTTATCAGCAGGTTCCAAGCACATCCTTGGGATGATATGTAAATACATGTGCTTCAGTCCACTGAATGTTCAGCTTTCCACATTGAACTCAGCTACCAAGTTTTCTTAGTAGGGAGTTGGGTGTCCTAGCATTCAGCGACTTAGTTGGACTTTAATCCCATCCCTTCAGCAGACTTTATAACCAAGTCTCTAGCCAGTCCCTTCGTCAAGTGATCAGCTAAGTTTTGTTGAGACATCACAAACTCTATAGATATCACCCCATTCGTGATTAGCTCACGAATCATGCTATGCCTGACACCTAAGTGTCTAGACTTCCCATTGTACATCTGGCTATAAGCCTTTGCCAATGTAGCAGCACTATCACATCGGATAGAAATAGGTGCTATAGGTTTGGACCACAATGGAATCTCAAGGAGCAAGTTTTTCAACCATTCAGCTTCCTTACCTGCAGCTGCTAAAGCCACAAATTCAGATTCTATTATTGAACCAGTAATGTAAATTTGCTTCTTGGAAGCCCAAGAAATTGCACCACCATCAAGCAGGAATACCCAGCCACTTGTAGACGAATTTTCCTCAATGTTGCTGATCCTGCTTCCATCAATATAACCTCCCAACACTAAAGGATAACCAGTATATGTCAATCTATAGTCTATGGTTTTCTTCAAGTACTTCAGTACCCGTTGAATTGCTTGTCAGTGTTGAGTACAGGGTTACTAGAGTATACCTGCTCAGTTTACCCATAGTAAATGCAATGGCAGGCCTTGTACAACTCATGGCATACATTAAGCAGCCAATCACCCTAGAATACTAATGTTAAGATACAGCCTGGCCATTATTGGGCATCAACTTCTCACAAGTATCCATAGGAGTTCTAACTCAAGTGCAATCAGAGTAATTGAATTTCTTCAGAACCTTCTCAATATAATGTGACTGAGAAATTGTTATTCCATTACTCTCATGTGTAATCCTTATACCCAGGATAACATCAGTCTCCCCCATGTCCTTCATAGAGAACCTTGATGATAAAAATTCTTTTGTCAGATCCACCTGAACTTGGTCAGTGCCAAATATCAGCATATCATCAACATATAGGCAAATGATGACTCTTTTACCAGATTCATCAAATTTGTTATATCTACATTTGTCAGCTTGGATAAGTAAATAACCATTAGACAAAACCACTTCATCAAATTTTTGATTCATTGCTTAGGTTCTTGCTTTAGTCCATAAAGAGACTTAATCAGTTTACACCCCTTGTTTTCATTGCCAGGCATGATGAAGCCCTGAGGTTGGTTCATATAGACCTCTTCATCCAAATCACCATTCAAGAAAGCTGTCTTCACATCCATCTGATGAATAGTCTGATTGTGAATTGATGCCATAGCAATCAGCAGTCTTATGGTACTGATACGTGCCACTGGAGTATAAGTATCAAAGTAGTCTCTCCTTGACTTTTGTTTAAAGCCCTAAATGACGAGCCTTGCCTTCAATTTTTCAATAGTTCCATCTACCTTCAGTTTTCTTTTAAAGATCCATTTGCAACCAAGAGGTTTACAACCTGGAGGTAGATCAGCCAACACCTAAGTGTTGTTGCCCATGATGAAGTTCATCTCATCAAATGTTTTGGGGTCATCCTCAACATTAAAGTAATAGGAGTGTTGGTCAGAGACCTCATCCCTTGTTCCTTCAATTAAGTATAATTGAAATTCAGGTCCAAAATCCTTTGGAGTCCTATTCCTTTTGCTTTTTCTAAGCTCGGATTCAGGTTGTTGAACAACCTCATCAGTGACCACTTCAGGGACCACTGAACCACCAATGTCTTTAGTTCCTTTAGGAATACTGAGACTTGGTCTAGGGACTGAAGAGAATCTATTCTCATCAAAGATAGCATCCTTTAATTTAATTATTAAGTTAATTGCAACTGAATCATTAGGCTCAATGACATAGAACCTAAAAGCCTTGGAATGCTCAGCATATCCAACAAAGATGCATTCAATGCCTCTTTCACCCAAAGTTTTCAGCTTTGGATCAAGGAGTCTTACAACTGCCCTACAACCACTAAACCATGAGGTAATTCAGGTTTGGTTTCCTTTTAGTCTAGAGTTCATAAGGGGTAATCTTTTTCCTTTTATTGGGAACCCTATTTAGTAAATAGCAAGCTGTTAACATAGCTTCACCCTAGAACCCTTGACTCAGTCCAGAGTATGACAACATGGAATTAACCATTTCTTTTAGTACTCTATTTTTTCTTTTAGATATACCATTTTGTTGTGGAGTATAAGGGGCAGTCATTTCATGGATAATACCAACAGACTGAAAATACAGAGTATCCATGTACTCACCTCCCTTATCAGTCCTGAATCTTTTGATCAAGGACCCTTGTTGTAATTCAAATTCAATTTTAAATACTTTAAGTTTATCTAATGTTTCATCCTTATTATATAATAAACTAACATAGAAAAACCTAGAAGTATCATCAATAAATGACACAAAGTATTTCTAATTTCCTAATAAGGGAATAACATTTAAATCACATAGGTAACTATAGATCAGCTCCTAAATCATCAGTTTCAAGTTTTACATTTTTCAGTGTCCATGTCAAAACAAGGATTAACCCATCCTTAGACATATCTTGAATATTATTATTAAAGTGGACATTGCCCAATCTAACATACCATATGATTGAATCATTCAGTTTAAAGTTGACATAAAGGTTGATTTACCAATACTATTAACAATATTAAGCCTAAAGATTTGATTACACAAATAGCCAAAACCAATAAACACACCATGTTTAGACCAAACAAATTTATCAGATTTTAGTTACTTGTTTATAAACACCATTATTCAAAATTGTTAGGATTAAGAAAAAGACTCGGTCACCCCATGCTTTCTTATATTTAGCATAGCTCATAGTTTTTATTAGTAATCGTATGATTTATGGTGTGGGCCGGGTCTTTACCCACTGTAAGCCCACACCATAGCCCATTTTATGGGGCATTTTTGTAAGAACTATTTAAACCCTCTCCACACATGGAGAGGGTGTTGGAAGAAATCATTTGACACACACTCTTTAGTGTGTTTTACATATTCTCTCCATCCATCTCTCTCTCTAACTCTCTCTAGTTTATATTGTGTGAAATATTGGGATCCTACAATTGGCATCAGAGCCACGTGTGGATTCGTGGTTGATTCGTGTGGTTCAACAAGATCAAATTCGTGGGTCAAAAAGAAGTCAAAAGAAAAAAATCAAACCCGAATTTTTGTGCTTAGATGTGTGAATGTTTATGTTATTAAGCAAGATCTAGGCATAAGGTAGCTAATTGTGCAAGAGAAATCAAGTTAAAAGGTCAAAAAGGGTGATTATAAGGCGATTTTTGGTGAAAAAGTCGTATTTTTCTAGGTTGCGTTTTGACAAACTGGAAAAGTTCTTGTTGCGTTTTGACTTCTTCTTGTTGCGTTTTGATTTTCTTCTTGTTGCGTTTTGATCATTGGTTGCGTTTTGACATTGGTTGCGTTTTGGTTCATTGCGTTTTGATTGCAGGTTGCGTTTTGAAGAAATTTCATTGCGTTTTGACCAAATTTCATTGCGTTTTGACCAAGATCCCAGATCAGGGTGAAGATAATCAGTAACCTAGCTAATTTCCAAAGATGGTTACCGGATATCACTTGAAGTCGTGTAATCACTTTCCAAAGAAGATTATTCGACCCTATGCCTGGGTTACATGAATACCTCCTTGGGATAAAACCAAGTGTTTGTTCTTGTTCTAGGCACATATCAAGAACCCTATGTTTTTATGTGTTTTTGTTTTCTATCTTATTTTTCCATGCAATTATGATCCCTATTTATAGGGATTTACTCAAAACCTAATAATGGAATTAATGAGAGATTAATAGCCAATTAATCTCTTCCATAATTATCATCCATAATTTAGAAATTAGTAATTCCATGACCAAATTAAATATGGTCAATTAATGCAGTCAAATCAATTATCCTCTATAATTTAGGAATAATGATTTCATGACCAAATTAAATATGGTCAATTAATGCAGTCAAATCTGCCACTTAAATAGGCAAATAACCACCCATTTAATCAAACCACTAAAAGAGTCAGGGAAAATCAGTGACTTGATGGGTGTACACTCCGTACCTCCAAACCCATTTCCAAGTATGATCCAATTCCCACAATTGCACTAAATTTCCAACAAAATATAAAACACAGAAAACACATATATGGAAGAGCTAGATCGACCAACTTTCCATGCCTTTGAATCTCTAAAACTTTTACTGGGAACTTGCATCCAATACGAACCATCACCAAGAGCTACAAACAACAAACCGATGAAACGCAAATATGTACCGAGTAGTACTCCGAGGGGTGAGCAATATGTACTGAGTAGTACTCCGAGGGGTGAGCGGTGCAAAGCAAGTCGATGGGAGAGGATAGATGAAAGAGTTAATTAGTAGGTGACCTTTAATAGGGAAGAGTGATTTCAGGCAAGTAAATATAGAATGAACGGTTGAGTATCTTTAAATTTCTGCTCATAAAGTGTACACAACATGGTGGGTGGGTAGGGATACAACCACATATTAAAAGGCTACTGGAGGTAAGGTATTAAAGGGCGTAACAAAGGGTAGTTTAAAGAAGTTATGAAGGCTGGTGGCTGGTGAGTCATTTGTTTAATAATGCATGGTTTTTTCCAATAAAAAATTTATAATGTATTTGGTTAGTCTCAACCTAACCCAAGGGCTTGTCTTGGGGGCTTAGTTCTATTATCTATTAATGACTAGCTACATTTGTACATTTATATACTTATTATCTAATCTTTGTCTCATAATATGTTAGTACAGCTTCGACTTTCATGGTATTCTAGATTTGATGTTTGATAATCTCGTATATGATCTAGCTCAATATAGGTGATTTCAAACATCCCAAAATAGGTGCAAGGCTCTGTACAAAACTTGAGATTTATGCCGCAAATGCTCGGATTAGTCACAACCAAGTGTTGAATTGGCTCTGAAGTATGCCTATTTTTAACCAACAAACTTTAGAAGGATCTTTTATGAAAAAGAATTCATTATTTATATAGAGTGTTGAACAATCACATTCAAATATAAACAAAGTGTTATTCATTTTATGTTGTGAGAGTCATCAATGAGCCAAATATAAGCCTCGTTTGCATAAAAATGGGGAAACGATTTCAGAAAACTATTTAGCTAGAATTGTTTTGGCTCATACCGAGAATCATCTTTAGTTTATAAATAGTTTCAAGTCGGTTTCGGTATTAATCACTTAAAAACTGGTTGCAGTTTTTAACTCATTTCTGGTCCATTTTAAGTGTTTTCATCTGAAATAGACTCATTCAGGAACGTTGGGCCAGTCTAGGAACGGTCCCAATAAAGTTGCGCATTTTGGTTTTCTTCCTGTTTTTGAGACTCTTTATCAAAGCATGGTTGTTCCAAAAAAAACCGTTTAAAAAGGGAACTTATATTGGAGACTAATTATTTTATAACTGAATGACGTACGTGACAGAAAAAAAACTTAACCCTAAATGCTAACATCGAATCGGAAGCTCAAAAAACTCTTTGTAAACAAATAAAATTTAAAGACTTGGATGACAATATATTGTGTTAAAATGTCCACGACTCAAGCTTTCATAGTCGCCCAAAAATGAATATAAAGAAACAAATTACTGTTATAAACCTTTTGTTTGTTAAACAACAATACCATCTTTATTATGTACATCTATGTAATGTTCAACAGACCAAAACTTGACATAATAAAGAAAGTGGTTGGGTTAGATGTGATTTATCAATGTGTAAGATGAACTTTACATAAATGTACATAATAAAGAAAGTGGTTGGGATCCCTTCATAGCTTTTCCTGGGTAGATACGAGGAGTAAATGAAGACATCCTTAAATAAAAGTGGTTGGGTTAGATGTGATTGATCAATGTGTAAGATGAACTTTGATGGCGGGTGTAAAGTTCTGTACACTATATCTAATGGCGTCTTTAATTGGAAGAGCTTTTATGTTTTGGTTGGTGAGGGTATAGTTAATGTATTTCTCATCTTTTCAATTTGCCTATAAATGTAACGTTAAACCTTAATAGATTTCTTATCAAGTCATCCATGCATCTCATAAAAACCTAACTCCGAGCATCTAAAACACTGCAACAAGCTCTTAAATGTTTTTTAAGATGTATCTCGTTATTCACTATGACGGAGTAGTTAACGTTTATCCATTTAGCTCATGCTTTAAAGTTTAATAATGACAAACAAATATGTAGCATTACTAATGATTTAGAGTTAATTACACATCGCACATGTGGTTACCTGCATTTACATTTCTTTTCTTAAACTTAAATAATTACACGTTAAATTTTCTTAAATTTAAATAATTGCAATATTTTAAAAGCGGTTTGTGCCCCTTATAGAATAATGGCATATACCAATTAAAAAGTAATTAGTACACAACCTTAAAAAATTCGACGAAAAATTAAACCTAACTGATTTTCATATGATTTTAGGAATAACAAAATCGCACTTTAAAAAAAATACACTACGCAGTAAAAAAGTTTCCCCACAGCAACGCGCGGGCCGATTCCACCTCGTTTAATTTAAAAGTAGATTCAGTTGGCAATACTAGAAATTATTTAAATTTTTAAGATTTAATCTATGTTCTCTTGGGCTCCTTTTAGCACAGCCTTAAAAATTATTTACTGAACCTTACAAGAACTTTGAGGCCCTCAGTTAATATTAGCATATATCAAGCCTCAAACCAAACTACTAAGGTCGATCATTATATTGATAATCAAGACAACAAAAGTTATGGAAAGCACACACTCACAAAGTAACATGCTTTTGAAATCAAATCAAAAGTCCTAAAACGCAAGTCTTACCTCGCAAAACCCAAATACAACTAATCGACACACACACCAACCATTGGAACCTGAAGACTTCGAAGGGACGCGCAATTCCTTAACTCAACTGCGAAAAATGGTGCCATATTCAATCATCAATAGATGTTATTGCCATATAAAGTATATCGAACCTCCAAATAATAACTTAGCAATCACCACTCAAAGTATTCTTCCTTAAATGATGTGTTTAAAATGGGAATTTTCTAAAAATTCTAGTTTGAAAAAGAAAAAAAAGAAAAAAAGCTTTTATAACTACATTTTGGAAAAAGCGGATTTAAAGTTCTTCAATTTTGAACCAGGAATTCTGAGAAAAAAGAGTTATCCCTTCTTAGGAAATAGAGAAGAAAACTTATGAAAGTTTACAGCAAGTACACACAACCTTAACTTAACATCTCAAATGGCTTTTCAAAACTATTAATCAAACATGTCTTTTTCCTTGTGCATTGTTTTCTTTTTCCTTTCTCATGTGTACATTTCCACATGGTGTGAACTAATCAGGCCCAACATCAAATTATAATAATAAAGGTCAAGCATCAAATGACAAATGAACAAGTCATTAGAAAAACTAGGCACTGCGTCTTACGTCTAAGATACAAGATGCAGAAAGTTCACACACTGGTCAGCTAACCATTTGATGTAAATGCTACAATGGAGTCCAACATTGGTCTTTGAGCACAGTCACTGGTTTGGAGAACAACAATCACAGGATGTAAATAGATTTGATGCAAGTGAAAACAGATAAGATATAGCATAATAAAAGCTCGAACCGTTTTACATCTTACCTTTCCAGTATTTTGTGCACAACACCATGTTTACACGCACGGCCAAACCTAATTAGCAAGGATTTGGCTACTAGATATAACTAAGAGAATTCTAATTTTGTTCCTTTTTGGATCACGGTTGGTACCCCATAAATAATTGTCCCACAACTCATCAGTAACTTGTCGTTCGAATTTTTAGCTGTAACAAGACAAGACCCCAAACCTGATTCATCAGCCCTGGACATTTTATACTTGCATCTCCTCTATAATTTGTAGTATAAATAACCCGCCCAGAATGCATATATGTTATAGAGAGTATCTATAACAATTGGTGAACCCGCAAGAAAATAGTCTATTGGCCCCCTAACAATCCACTGCTGCAATCCACTGCTACAACCCATCAGACTAGACTAGCTGATGCTCACCTATCAAGCGTTCTACTTGCAGCTCCACCTCCCGGTATGTAATTTAAACCTAGAAAGTCATAGATACATTACAATCATAATCATCAATACGCATAATAACATGCATTGAAGATGGAAATTTAGAAAACTAGCCATTTCCATGTCCTGCATACATAAAAAAACTGCGGGTTTTTAATCTCTCTACAATGACATCTCCAACATGTTTCCACAACCTTCCCTCCATCGCAGTTAATGTTCAATTATCTTAACTATTGATTATTTAAACCATATATAAGGACTATATCAATAAATAAATAAACTCACATCTAACCGGAGTTCTTCTTCAAGATATTTTGCGAGTCCAGATTTTTCTTGGCATTGATCTTGCCTTAAGCTCTTATCGGGTGAGATAACATAGTAAGTATATCGAACGGATTTATGATAGCCTAGGCTGCGAAATCTCTCTCAGTTTTTCTCCTAGTCTTATCACAAATATAGTAAGTATAAAAAATACTATAAACTGTGATATTCCTGGTCTTTTGATGCCTCCATCCGTACCAATGGAAGCATGTCTAATAAAATAGTCAATTTTAGAACTTTCCTTTAATACAAATAGCTTTTTAGATTTATATTTCTAGATTGGATATATTACTTATATTCTTGTCGAGCACCAAGATGAGAGATGACAGGTTCTCTCTTGGACGTGCCTTCACTTATACCACCATATGACGCCAGACTTTTATCGTTTACACAAATACCAACGAATCCACTAAAATAATCTGTGTGCGGATTCATTGGGCTGCCTACTGGTTCCCCTAACATAACATGTTTGTGAAGTCTGAACAAGCTTTCCATACGCCTGACCAAAGAAGAGACCCATTATTATCACATTAAACGTATATCATAGATTATAGGACAACAACACTAGACTCGCCTCAAGAAAGTGCCACTTCTGACGTCAAGCGTATTCAAAACAGTCTGACTCGGCAGAATATGGTAATCTTTTATAATTCTTTTAAACTCAGGAGAATTATAATTATTTTAAACATTCTGACTCGGCGATATCGATGCCCCAAGGGCCTCCCCACGGTTCGCCCTTTCAACAATTATCAAATACAAACATAATAAGAGACATCTCTTTTAATCCTTAAATATGTCACATGACATGAGAGGGAATACCTAGTACTGAATCCACAGAAAAAAACCAATCAATGGTTAACGTTTCGATTTAAACCACACAATCATCATGAGGGCAACAACCTCTACTTTTTTCTCTTCGTTCGAACTATTGACTTTCGCTGTGTTGTAACAGAAACGTGAATCATTTCGATTTGGACCGCGTGATCATCATGAGGGCAACACAATTAGAAGGTAAGAAAAATTTCAGCATCGTCTTCAACAAATCTTTGTACTTGTTCCCAATAATATTGTTGCCAGTATTGTATGCGGTTGAAGGTCTTCATTTTTTTTATTACAAACTGAGTAACATCCGCATCTACACTAATGGAGATGGAGATTAGAAAATGGGCCGATTAAGTCTGAAAAGCTATTTGTATTACAAATATCTTTATCCTATTCATATAAATTATCATATATGCGATGTAAGACCTTAAATAATTAGCTAGTCAACAAAAGTTGCATTGAAATTCAAAAGCTTAAAATAAGTTATAGTGGCCAAAATAAAACATATATGACTGAGGCACTTGAACACGACATATGAATCTGAGATATGGCTCGGGACATAAACGGGTATAACTGAAATTGTTTCAAACAAAGAAACAGATAAATCTATTTCCAAAACTTATATCTCTTTTGAAACAGTTCTGGAACCTCACTCGATAATACTAATGTGAGCTTCAAGCTAGAAATAAGCTTCATGATGGGAATAGTAAAGAGATCAACACAGTTTTCCTAGAAAAACAAAAAAGGAAAAAAAATAAGCTTCATGATGGGAATAGTAAAGAGATCAACACGATTTTCCTAGAAAAACAAAAAAGGAAAAAAATAACGACAAATAATTATACCACTACTAATAGTATTCTTAAAAGTTGTTCCTCAAAAGGATAACATTTATACCTTCTAACTCAAGCTAAATACCAAATTAATGCAATCCGAGAAAATAGCTTGTTCTTTCATGGTTCCATCTTTAAATATTTGGTCTTTCCCAACCATGAAAAAGTAGATATTGTTTACATGTAATAGCAAAAAATAAATGGTTTGATATGGTTACCTATTACGGTCAGTACACTTAGCAAAGAAAACGTACAACTACTTTCCCAATCTTTACATCCCTTTGAGTTGATCAAATCTTCTCGTATCATCTTTTCAGTAGACACAAGATCATCTTCTGTAGATTGTGTATTATGAGAATCGGAACCTTTTTTCTTGATCTTTTTTTGTGACTCTTTGCCGATTTCAATATGTAGCACTAACGTACACTTTCTACAACTAATGTGATTATCTTGATATCTCGCTTCTTTAAGGTCCTTTTTAGCTTTATCTATTGCCTGTGACTTTCGATTGATTTTGCCTGAAAAAAGATATAGAAGATGGGTTGTGCGGGGTTATGTTATATCTCTAACATGTGACAAAAACATATCTTGAGTGGAATTGGGTAAATTAGTGAATAGATGTATTCATATTTAATAACTATCTACAAATAAATTGAATAGATAAAATTTAGAAGAAAAAAAAGATTCCAGGTCAAGCTAACCTGACACGCTCGTCTTGACCGGTACAAAATTGCTAATTGAACGATTACCCAACCTGCCGGACTATACCAAATTTTCATCTCTACAGAACTTAGACTAGAAAAGTAAGGCTTACTCAGTGCAGCTTGAAAACGCCCTGCAAATCGTTGTAGAGAAAGGGTTTTTCCGTGTTTTAAAACTTCTAATGCTTTGATTTCATTCCTCATCAACTCCGGAATTGTTGTTTATAAACAAACCACAATTTTTTTGAAGTTTTGATTTTTAATTTATATATTTTCATAAAACGTGTACAATATTGCATCAAAAGCTCACCTGGTGCATGCCTATTAGGCAATATATTAATTCCTTTTTTGGAGGTAATATGAAATCTTTAGAAGTGACCATGCGCGGGCAGCCACAATAGGATTCATAAGAAATGAATGCACTCTTTCTCCAATTTAATTATTTGGTTGCAACACAAAACTCTCCTGAATAATATGATAACGAACTATCTGACCTTCTCTCGAGTTCTTAAAGGTTCAATAGAAAGCATACATGATTAGTTTCAAAATGGAAAACATGGTTAACTTCATGTCGTATGGCGCCTAAGCTTAAGCAAGTGTTCGAGGGTGTTTGGTATGCGCTATGGTGGTTTGCTTGGAATTATTGTAATAAACTCTTATTCGACAAGAAAACTCCAACGAAGTCGACATATTGAAACTTGTTATTTTCTAGTCTTTTTATTGGTGTAAGTATAGATGTAAAGCCTCGTTTGGTTGGAACGAATGGCTAAAAACCCCTTCTCTTATTACTTTGTAATCTAGTTCCTTGCTAGTTGTGTGGAATAAAATCACCGTTCAAAAAAAAACTTTCAAAATGAGCTAATCGATCCATTTCGTTCTCTGTCCCATAAAGGTAAATGAACCACTGCCCATCAAGATGAACAAGTTTAACGAGTGTTTTAGAGTTATGTGTAACCAGGTTACGGTTGACAGATTAGCTTATTTTGGAACTAATCACGTATGCTTTCTATTAAACCTTTAAGAATGCGAGAGAAGGTCAGATAGTTTGTTATCGTCTTATTCAGGATAGTTTTGTGTTGCCACCAAACAATTAAAGTGGAGAAAGAGTGCATGCATTTCTTATGAATCCTATTGTGGCTGCCCGCGCATGGTCACTTTGAAAGATTTCATATTACTTCCAAAAAATTAATTAATATGTTGCCTAATGAGCATGCACCACATAAGCTTTTGATGCAATATTGTATACGTTTTAAGAAAATATATAAATTAAAAATTAGAACTTTAAAACCTTTATGGTTTTTGTATAAGCAATAATTCCGGAGTTGATAGGGAATGAAATCAAAGCTTTAGAAGTTTTAAAACAAAGAAAAACCCCCTCTCTACAGCGAGGTTTCTCATACTTTTTAGTGCGTTTTCAAGCTGCACTGAGTAAGCCTTACTCTTCTAGGCTAAGTTCTGTAGAGGTGACAAAATGGTATAGTCTGGCGCATTGGGTAACCGTTCAATTAGCACTTTTGTACCGGTCAAGACGAGCGTGTCAGGTTAGCTTTACCTGAAATCTTTTTTTTCTAAATTTTGTCTATTCAATTTATTTGTAGGTAGTTGTCAAATGGGAATAGATATATTCACTGATTTACCCATTTCCACTCAAGCTATCTTTTTATCACCTGTTAGAGATATAACATAAACCCGCACAACCCATCATCTATATCTTTTTCAGGCAAAATCAATCGAAAGTCAATGGCAATAGATAAAGCTAAAATGGACCTTACAGAAGCAAGATTTCAAGAAAATCACATTAGTTGTAGAAAGTGCAAGTTATTGCTACATATTAAAATCGGCAAAGAGTCACAAAAAATGATCAAGAAAAGAGGTTTCGATTCTCATAATACACAATCTACAGAATCTTGTCTCCACTAAAAAGATGCTACGAGAAGATTTGATCAACTCAAAGGGCTGTAAAAATTGGGAACGTAGTTATACGTTTTCTTTGCTAAGTGTACTGACCGCAATAGGTAAACATATCAAACCATTTATTTTTTGCTATTACATGTAAACAATATATACTTTTACAGGGTTGGGAAAGACCACATATTTAAAGATGGAACCATGAAAGAACAAGCTATTTTCTCGGATTGCATTAATTTGGTATTTAGCTTGAGCTCCCTTCCCTATCACAATCTCAAACAGAGTTCTCCAGTTTTGTTTCTTTCTTTGATTTTATTGAGACGAGTCAAATCAAGTCTTCCTGTGGAACTCATGTAGCCCATATCGTTTTACATGATAAGTTGGTTGGCGTATAAAATGAGCAAGGATAGAAGGTATTAATGTTATTATTTTGAGGAATGACTACTCTGCATACTATTAGCAGTGGTATAATTATTTAACATTTTTTTTCTAAGAAAACTATGTTGATCTCTTTTCTAATCCCACCGTGAAGCTTATTTCTACATGAAGCTCACATTAGTATTATCGAGTGAGGTTCCGAAACTGTTTCAAAAGGTAGATAGAGTTTTAAAAATAGATTTATCTATCCCTTTGTTTGAAACAATTTCAATTCTACCCGTTCAAGTCGATTCATGTGTCCTATTCAAATGCCTCAAGTCATATATGTTTTATTGTGGCCACTATAAATTATTTTAAGCTTTTGAATTTCAATGCAACTTTCGTTCACTGGCTAATTATTTAAGGTCTTACACTAGACAGTTAATCTCGGCGAGATCTCGTCGAGATCTCGGATCTTGGTCCTAGAAAAAATATCGGTGGTAAATATCGAAACCAAAATTCTTGACGATATTGGACGAGATTTTGCCGAGATTTTGATATCGGATCTCGGTGAGATAAAGAAAATCTTGTTTCTGGACTTTTTTTTCTGGCATCCCACTTTTATTTTGGCAGCCCCCTTCTTTTTGGTAGCCCCAACGACGGTCAACAATTAATTTTCTTCGTGTTTTCCAGTGGATTGTTGTTAGGAAGGAGGGAAAAGATGTGAAGCGGCTGGAATGAAAAAGATAGGATATGTAGGGTTTTGTTTTTGTTTTGTCTCGGCAGTATTTAATAGGTAGTTAGGTATCTATTTTGATGTCTGGGTTGTTGTCATTAAATGGGCCACTTATTTAATGTGACCCACCAACATTATCTTCATATTAGTTAAAAATGATAGATAATTTAAAACCGATATCTCACCGCGATAACCGTTATTTCAAATCTCGGTCCCTTGAACGATATTTGAAATCTGACCGAGATAACCGCATAGGTCCTACACCGCATATGATAATTTATATAAATAACATAAAGATATTTGAAAGATATTTGCAAAATAACAAATATCCTTTTCGGGGTGGTATGGTTTTCGGGGAGCTTGGTGGTTTGTTAGTTTATGATCATATTACGAATCTAAATAACATAACTCTAATCGACCCATTTTCTAATCTCCATCATGTAAAATGACACCTCGCACGGATGTGAATCTTACTGAGTTTGTAATAAAAAAAATTTTGAAGACATTCAACCACAATACGTACAAAGATTTGTTGAAAATGATGCTGAAATCTTCCTTACCTTCTCATTGTGTTGCCCTAAGGATGATAGCTTGGTTTAAATCGAAACGATTCATGTTTCTGTTAGAACACAGCGAAAGTCAATAGTTCGAATGAAGAGAAAAAAATGGAGGTTGTTGCCCTCATGGTGACCGCACGGTTTAAATCGAAACGTCAAGCATTGGTTGATCTTTTTTCTGTAGGTTCAGCACTAGGTATTCCCTCTCATGTCATGTGACTTGTTTAAGAATTAAAAGAGATGTCTCTTAGTATGTTTGTGGTTGATAATTGTAGAAAGCGAGGAACCGTGGGAAGGCCCTTGGGGCACCAATACAATTGTCGACACTATAGCTCCTGGATTTAAAATAATTATAAAAGATTACCATATTCCGAGTCAGACTTGAATACGCTTGACGTGAGAACTGGCACATTCTTGAGGTAAGTCTAGTGTTGTCCTATAATCTATTATATAGGTTTAATGTGATATTTATGGGTTTCTTCTTTGTTCAGGCATATTGAAAGCTGGTTCGGACCCACAAACATGTTTGTTAGGAAAACAGTTTGCAGCCCAATGAATCTGCACACAGATTATTTTAGTGGATTTGTTGGTATTGGTGTACGCGATAAAAAGTCTGGCGTCACTACATATAGAGTTTTAAGTTCATATGATGGTATAAGTGAAGGCACATCAAAGAGAGAACATGTCATCTTGGTGCTCGACAAGAATATACAAGTAACATATCCAATCTAGAAATATAAATTTGAAAAGCTATTTATAATAAGGGAAAGTTTTAAAATTGGTTGTTTTATTGATCGGATGGAGGCATCGTGATTATCACAGGATGCCATCAGTTTCTATAATTTTTTTATATTTACTATATTTGTGACAAGACTGGGAGAAAAACTGAGAGAGATTCTGCAGCCTATGCTATCGTAAATCCGTTCGATGCTTACTATGTTATCTCACCCGATAAGAGCTTAAGGCAAGATCAATGCCAAGAAAAATCTGGACTCGCAAAATATCTTGAAAAAAAACTCCGGTTAGATGTGAGTTTTTTTATTTATTGATACAGTCCCTATATATGGTTTACTTAATCAATAGTTAAGATAATTGAACATTAACTGTGCATAGCAGGGAAGGTTGTGGAAACATGTTGGAGATGTCATTCTAGAGAGATTAAAAACCCGCATGTTTTTTTATGTATGCGGGACCTGGAAACGGTTAGTTTTCTAAATATCCATCTTTAATGCATGTTATTATGCGTTTTGATGATTATGATTGTAATGTATCTATGACTATCTAGGTTTGAATTACATACCGGGAGGTGGAGCTGCAATGTAGATCACTTGATAGGTGTGCAACAGCTGCACGTAGATCACCACAAGTATATTATTTCTTTTGGTTGTGTTCTTACTTTCAACTTCTACCATTGTTTCCACTGAGTTTGAAGTCGAGTTCGACATCTAAAAACAGTAAGAAAATACATATTATGAGTTTATGACAGTGATAAAAGATGACTAACAAGTTAAAGCAGTTACTTCTAACAGAATCTTTTATAGGAGATACGGACCCTTAAAACAGGGAAAACTATAACAAAAATTATAATCCTTATAATTCTAAAACTGAGGATCAATTAATTTCATAAATTTTAACAATTTAAAAACCTTAAAACCCTAAAAACCTTAAAAAAAACCAACTAAGAAAGAGTAGTACCTTTAGTATAAAAAAATTATAATCTCTATATTAGTCAACAACCAAACATGTACTTTTTTGTATGGGCTTTTCAATCCTTTTATTAGTAGAGCATAGTTAAAGCCTATATCATAAAAAGTTTTATATACTCCATCGATTCTAATCTGACTAATTACATTATATAAAACTTATTCTTGTTCAATTCAAATCATTCAACATCCACCCTAAACTAAAACAATTTGTACCTCCATTGCTGACTACTACTTACCAACGCTACTTTACAACATTGACTAATACTACGATAAAGGGGTCGGTGCCTGCGCGTTGCGGCGGGATTCGAAAAAGTTACATGATTTTTAAAGAGTATTTAATCACTGACTTTTCAAATTTTGTCCTTTTAATTCATTTTGGTCATTTCGTTCCTTTCATTATAAGTGTCGCACTTGTTATCGTAGCTTATGTCATTCATTTGTGTTTAGTCAAGCCTTACCATATCAAATGATCTATAGAAGTTTCCCAACTTTTCTTTTTATTGTTTTCCAATTAAATATGCATTCATACTCACCTCAAATAAGTCAAATACAAAGTATGTTTATGAATGGAAGATTGATAATAAGTGACAAAATTTAAATACGAAGGACAATAAAAATCTCATAACAAGTTGTTAACTAAAAACTATTTTTGACACTTTTTGAAATGGCTCATGAGTATATGATTATTGATAGTGGTTAGGGAATAGGGCATGAGATGTTAACTTTTAGTTAATACTCAATAGTGTTTGAGCAATTAAAAATAGTGTGACAAATCAGAAAAGTACTTCTAAACATGAAATGAGATATTACATGTCCCGTGTATTAAAGGTAGAAAAAGAAATCCTAACCTTAAATATGTAACAAACATATGGTTTCCTTTTCATATACTCTTATGGTTATTTTATTTTAGTGAAATAGTTTCTAATGTATTGATACAAAAAACAAGAATTTTGATTTTTCCTATTTTGCATGTTATAAAAATTGTTCATAACCAAATTGTATTATACTATAATTTTGAAACTACGAGATTCAGGGTCGTCCCGTGGATTTTGAAGGCCCTGTGCAACAATCGAAAGTAGGCCCTTGAAATTCGGAAACTTAAATGTACATATAACTAACTTAATTAAACCATATATCCTAGTTAGATGTTTGCATATTTAATAGCACGTTTATGCATTTCTTAGTCGTATTTGACATTGAGCCTTTTTTATTCCAAAACTACAAAAACATGGTTGTCTCGTAAAATTTATGTCAACGGCAGGCCTTCGAACACGAAACAAGAGAAATGAAGAAAAATTTTGTGTTGCAAATAAATAAATAAAATATACGGAGTAATTTTTTTAAAGCAACTATGACATTCAAATGACTCAAAAGTCAAAACTAAAGGGTTAATTAGAATTAAACATTCGGAAAACTTTAAAAACAATTTTCGTAGTACTTGTAAGTTGTAAAAACATATATAAGCAAACATAAAAAAATCGTTTTTCCAAATACGGGACTAAAAAATGTTGTTTTCTGAATACATATCAAACTTTTTTTAAACAAAAAGAGGAACAATATAAGGGACAAAGGATGCAACAACCTATAAAGTTTTAGCGGCTAAATGCAAATAACTAAAAAGGATCATCTTCCTCCTGTTATCCCTGTGTCATATATTCAGAAAATACTAATGGTAGTTATTTCAACTTATTTTTTTTTTTTTTGTTCTTGTTTAAACCTATCCCTTTTTAATGGTTTTAAACTAATTGTTATCCAATTGTATGTGGAAATCCAATACAAATGAGGCCCTGTGTCATAATCGTGGTGCCCCTAAAAATTTGAGGCCTTATCCGATTTGAAACACCTCGCACATGCGAATCCGGCCCTGGAGTCAGAGACTTTATAAGCAAAGTTATGCTAATAAACAATAGATAAACTGTTTTACGATAATAGATTTATTTTGCATTATGTCTTATACGGTTGTTGGTCATGTCAGCCGCAACGCGCGAGTAAAAAAACTTGTTATGAACAAATCTCAACTGAAAAAAAACTTACACACGTTTTAGACTAACATAACAAAAATCATGTCAATTGACATTTGTTTTTGTTGATAACTCTTGAAATCTGCTCATATGATGTTCTGTATAGCTTCAAAAAATAAAATCGGTGACGGATTTTATCAAGTTCCATATCGTAAAAAGAATTAGGGTACACAAATTATTATTATTTTTCTTCTATTAGACACAGACATGGAGTGTTTTTTTTCTTCAAGATTTCTATATATCACTTTATGTGATTTACTTAACACGCTCCATTTTTATCATAGAAACATTTTATAGAAAAATCTATATAATTAGAAACGATATATGAAAACATGAAGAAAGAAAAAACAAAGTTACTTATAAGTCTATAACTTCTTATTCAACTAACCTTGAAGCAAGAATGAAGAGCATGATAGATGTTAAAGATAAATATGGGAAATAAAATCGCATTAACAACTAAAAAACAAATCTGGAAAAGAGATTAAACAATGCATGTGAAGAAAATTACCACAAAATAATTATTCATCTTCATATCCACCATCACCTCTTCCTTGAAGACAACAACCTAGAACAAAAAAAAAATCATAAACAAAGAACATAAATAAAAATCAACATATGAACCAAACTCACTGATATATAGTTATGGATGTTAAGACCTGAAAAACGTGTCGAGATTTAACCCAGAGGTGTGAGTTTAGAGGGAGAGAAGAGTAGATGGGAATGGATTAAATGCGCTAATAAAGGTAATGAGGGAGTGGGAAGTAAGGTGTTCAGGTGACAAATACTACTCTAGTTTATAGTTATAAAATGTGTACAATATATAATTGAAAAAGAATTATTTTATCATACTTTATGAATTAAACTAAAGGGATCACAGTTCGGATAGGAAAGTTGAAGCCATGTACAAAAAACGACAGGCAACCAAATCTGTCATATATTAAACTGAAAGTTGTTGCAATGAGTTTATTTTATCATTGAAGTATTTGAAAAACGCTCCTAATAAAAAAGTCTTAAGAAACCCAAGCATTTACATATATATTAGTATATTACAAAGGCGCCTGAATCCATCTTAATAGCAATCAAGGACATATATCTTGAAAATAATGTTTACTCACCAACCATTTAGTCATTTACATATAAATTATGTTAAAAATTATCAAACAAAAACGTTAAAAAGTCAATAAGTATACACCAAAATCTCTAAAATAGTAAAATTACATATAAACAATTACTTAGGCGTATTTTCTAAAATCAAAGAGATCTTCACTACAAAAAGGTAGCAAGAGTCCCCAAAAGCAGAAAAAGCTAAAGAACAATCACAAACCTTTAATAAATGGAAGAGATACCTTCATTTTTCATCTTGGGTACAACAAAAAAACCTCAAATATGTTGGTTGTGGTAGATCCCACATCAGGGTGAAGATAATCAATAACCTAGCTAATTAACAAAGATGGTTACCGGATATCACTTGAAGTCGTGTAATCACTTTCCAAAGAAGATTATTCGACCCTACGCCTGGGTTACACGAATACCTCCTTCGGATAAAACCAAGTGTTTGTTCTTGTTCTAGGCACAGATCAAGAACCCTGCGTTTCTATGTGTTTTTGTTTTCTGTCTTATTTTTCCATGCAATTGTGATCTCTATTTATAGGGATTTACTCAAAACCTAATAATGGAATTAATGAGAGATTAATGGCCAATTAATCTCTTCCATAATTATCATCCATAATTTAGAAATTAGTGATTTCATGACCAAATTAAATATGGTCAATTAATGCAGTCAAATCAATTATCCTTCATAATTTAGGAATAATGATTTCATGACCACATTAAATATGATCAATTAATGCAGTCAAATCTGCCACTTAAATAGGTAAATAACCACCCATTTAATCAAACCACTAAAAGAGTCAGGGAAAATCAGTGACTTGATGGGTGTACACTCCGTACCTCCAAACCCATTTCCATGTATGATCCAATTCCCACTTCGTACCTCCAAACCCATTTCCAAGTATGATCTAATCCCCACAATTGCACTAAATTTCCAACAAACCTTCCCAATTTAGTACAATTCATTTGCATGAAAAATTGAACATTAAACGAAACAAGTGCATAAATGAAAATGTCCTAAGGATTAAATTTCCATCTTAGTAAATTACACGTTCAAATATTTGAGAATCAGGGTGTTCTAAGAATTGAACCCTTCAACCCATTTGAATACCTGAAGATAAAATACACACAAGTTTTCAAACACATAAGAAACTCCTGACACTATACAAGCCATGTGTCCATATCCAATTCATAAATGTTGTAAGAGCCAAAGTCCATGCTCCCTAAGGCAGCAAAACCTCAACATTTACATAGGTGGTTCCTCTTTATTCATGCTCCTGCTAAGCACTTTTTCAAAAAAAATAACCATTAAGAAGTTAACAACTTCATCCTCCTTATCAGCAGGTTCCAAGCACATCCTTGGGATGATATGTAAATACATGTGCTTCAGTCCACTGAACGTTCAACTTTCCACATTGAACTCAGCTACCAAGTTTTCTTAGTAGGGAGTTGAGTGTCCTAGCATTCAGCGACTTAGCTGGACTTTAATCCCATCCCTTTTGCAGACTTTATAACCAAGTCTCTAGCCAGTCCCTTCGTCAAGTTATCAGCTAAGTTTTGTTGAGACCTCACAAACTCTATAGATATCACCCCATTCGTGATTAGCTCAGGAATCATGCTATGCCTGACACCTAAGTATCTAGACTCCCCATTGTACATCTGGTTATAAGCCTTTGCCAATGTAGCAGCACTATCACATTAGATAAAAATAGGCGCTATAGGTTTGGACCACAATGGAATCTCAAGGAGCAAGTTTTTCAACCATTCAGCTTCCTTACCAACAGCTGCTAAAGCCATAAATTCAGATTCTATTATTGAACCAGTAATGTTAATTTGCTTCTTGGAAGCCCAAGAAATTGCACCACCATCAAGCAGGAATACCCAGCCACTTGTAGATGAATTGTCCTCAGTGTTGCTGATCCAGCTTGAATCAATGTAACCTCCCAACACTAAAGGATAACCAGTATATGTCAATCTATAGTCTATGGTTTTCTTCAAGTACTTCAGTACCCGCTGAATTGCTTGTCAGTGTTGAGTACAAGGTTACTAGAGTATACCTGCTTAGTTTACCCATAGCAAATGCAATGTCAGGCCTTGTACAAGTCATGGCATACATTAAGCAGCCAATCACCCTAGAATACTCAAGTTAAGATACAGCCTGACCATTATTGGGCATCAGCTTCTCACAAGTATCCATAGGAGTACTAACTCAAGTGCAATCAGAGTAATTGAATTTCTTCAGAACTTTCTCAATATAATAAGACTGAGAAATTGCTATTCCATTACTCTCATGTGTAATCCTTATACCCAGGATAACATCAGCCTCCCCCATGTCCTTCATAGAGAACCTTGATGATAAAAATTCTTTTGTCAGATCCACCTGAACTTGGTCAGTGCCAAATATCAGCATCTCATCAACATATAGGCAAATGATGACTCTTTTACCAGATTCATCAAATTTGTTATATATACATTTGTCAGCTTGGATAAGTAAATAACCATTAGACAAAACCACTTCATCAAATTTTTGATGCCATTGCTTAGGTGCCTGCTTTAGTCCATAAAGAGACTTAATCAGTTTACACACCTTGTTTTCATTGCCAGGCATGATGAAGCCCTGAGGTTGGTTCATATAGACCTCCTCATCCAAATCACCATTCAAGAAAGCTGTCTTCACATCCATCTGATGAATAATCAGATTGTGAATTGATGTCATAGCAATCAGCAGTCTTATGGTACTGATACGTGTATCCCTGACTTTTGTTTAAAGCCCTGAATGACCAACCTTGCCTTGAATTTTTCAATAGTTCCATCTACCTTCAGTTTTCTTTTGAAGATCCATTTGCAACCAAGAGGTTTACAACCTAGAGGTAGATCAGCCAACACCCAAGTGTTGTTGTCCATGATGGAGTTCATCTCATCAAATGTTTTGCGGTCATCCTCAACATTAAAGCAATAGGAGTGTTGGTCAGAGACCTCGTCCCTTGTTCCTTTAATTAAGTATAATTGAAATTCAGGTCCAAAATCCTTTAGAGTCCTATTCCTTTTGCTTTTTCTAAGCTCAGATTTAGGTTGTTGACCAACCTCATCAGTGACCACTTTAGGGACCACTAAACCACCAATGTCTTCAGTTCCTTTAGGAATACCAAGACTTGGTCTAGGGACTGAAGAGAATCTATTCTCATCAAAGATAACATCCTTTGATTCAATTATTGAGTTAATTGCAACTGAATCATTAAGCTCAATGACATAGAACCTAAAAGCCTTGGAATGCTCAGCATATCCAACAAAGATGCATTCAATGCCTCTTTCACCCAAAGTTTTCAGCTTTGGATCAAGGAGTCTTACAACTGCCCTACAACCACTAAACTATGAGGTAATTCTGGTTTGGTTTCCTTTTTGTCTAGAGTTCATAAGTGGTAATCTTTTTCCTTTTATTGGGAACTTTATTTAGTAAATAGCAAGCTGTTAACATAGCTTCACCCTAGAACCCTTGACTCAGTCCAGAGTATGACAACATAGAATTAACCATTTCTTTCATTACTCTTCTTTTTCTTTTAGATATACCATTTTGTTGTGGAGTATAAGGGGCCATGTACTCACCTCCCTTATCAGTTCTGAATATTTTGATCAAGGACACTTGTTGTAATTCAAATTCAGTTTTAAATACTTTAAGTTTATCTATTGCTTCATCCTTATTATGTAATAAACTAACATAGAAAAACCTAGAAGCATCATCAATAAATGTCACAATGTATTTCTTATTTCCTAATAAGGGAATAACATTTAAATCACATAGGTAACTATAGATCAGCTCCTAAATCATCAGTTTCAAGTTTTACATTTTTCAGTATCCATGTCAAAACAAGGATTAACCCATCCTTAGACATATCTTGCATATTATTATTAAAGTGGACATTGCCCAATCTAACATACCATATGATTGAATCATTCAGTTTAAAGTTGACATAAAGGTTGATTTACCAATATTATTAACAATATTAAGCCTAAACATTTGATTACACAAATAGCCAAAACCAATAAACACACCATGTTTAGACCAAACATATTTATCATATTTTAGTTACTTGTTTATAAACACAATTATTTAAAATATCATTTGAAACCATATCTTTCTTAATATTAGAAACCATATCTTTCTTAATATTAGGAACATGCAAAATATTAAACAAGGAAACAATCTTTCCAGAACTAAATCTAAGATTCACACAACCATGTCCAATCATTGTGGACCAACAACATTGTTGCTTTTTGGCTTGTCACTATCCTGCACCCCGAGGGACTCCTCAATGCGCAGATGACTGTCCAACTTAACAAGAGTTAACTCCTCTTTTAAATGTTTCAAGGTGTGCTTGAAATCTTTCCATGGAGGAAGAAGTTTATCAATGATACATGAAACCTGAATGGATTCATCCATGTTCATCTTATGTTGTGTAAACCTTCTAAGTCTACCAAGAAGTTCATTGTATTGTTCCAAGACTGGTCTTGAATCAGACATCTTGTAATTTGTGAAATTACTAACAAAGAACTTCTTACTTGATGCATCTTTAGCTATATATTTGGCCTCCAAGGAATCCCATAGTTCTTTTCTAGATTCAATAATTTGCTAAATATCAAATAAAAGATCAGACATACCTTTGAGGATTAAACCTCTACAAACATAGTCATCATTATCCCACTTATTCCTCTTCCTGACTTGTTCCACGGTTGGATCATCACCACCATCTTCAGGAATAGGAGTAGTCAACACATACACCATACTCATGGCAGCAGCAGCCATTGATTATTACAAATAATCAGTAACCTAGCTAATTTCCAAAGATGGTTACCGGATATCACTTGAAGTCGTGTAATCACTTTCCAAAGAAGATTATTCGACCCTATGCCTGGGTTACATGAATACCTCCTTGGGATAAAACCAAGTGTTTGTTCTTGTTCTAGGCACATATCAAGAACCCTAGGTTTCTATGTGTTTTTGTTTTCTGTCCTATTTTTCTATGCAATTGTGATCCCTATTTATAGGGATTTACTCAAAACCTAATAATGGAATTAATAAGAGATTAATAGCCAATTTATCTCTTCCATAATTATCATCCATAATTTAGAAATTAGTGATTTCATGACCAAATTAAATATGATCAATTAATGCAGTCAAATCAATTATCCTTCATAATTTAAGAATAATGATTTCATGACCAAATTAAATATGGTCAATTAATGCAGTCAAATTTGCCACTTAAATAGGCAAATAACCACCCATTTAATCAAACCACTAAAAGAGTCAGGGAAAATCAGTGACTTGATGGGTGTACACTCCGTACCTCCAAACCCATTTCCAAGTATGATTTAATTCCCACAATTGCACTAAATTTCCAACAATCCTCCCTAATTTAGTACAATTCCTTTGCATGAAAAATTAAACATTAAACAAAACAAGTGCATAAATGAAAATGTCCTGAGGATTGAATTTCCATCTTAGTAAATTACACGTTCAAATATTCGAGAATCAGGGTGTTCTAAGAATTGAACCCTTCAACCCATTTGAATACCTGAAGATAAAATACACACAAGTTTTCAAACACATAAGAAACTCCTGACACTATACAAGCCATGTGTCCATATCCAATTCATAAATGTTGTAAGAGCCAAAGTCCATGCTCTCTGAAGCGGCAAAACCTCAACATTTACATAGGTGGTTCCTCTTTATTCATGCTCCTGCTAAGCACTTTTTCAAAGAAATTAACCATTGGGTGGGTAGGGATACAACCACATATTAAATGGCTACTGGAGGTAAGGTATTAAAGGGCGTAACAGAGGGTAGTTTAAAGAAGTTATGAAGGCTGGTAGCCGGTGAGTCATTTGTTTAATAATGCATGGTTTTTTCCAATAAAAAATTTATAATGTATTTGGTTAGTCTCAACCTAACTGAAGGGCTTGTCTTGGGGGCTTAGTTCCATTATCTATTAATGACTAGCTACATTTGTACATTTATATACTTATTATCTAATCTTTGTCTCTTAATATGTTAGTACAGCTTCAACTTTCATGGTATTCTAGATTTGATGTTTGATAATCTCGTATATGATCTAGCTCAATATAGGTGATTTCAAACATCCCAAAATAGGTGCAAGGCTCTGTACATAACTTGAGATTTATGCTGCAAATGCTCGGATTAGTCACAACCAAGTGTTGAATTGGCTCTGAAGTATATGCCTATTTTTAACCAACAAACTTTAGAAGAATCTTTTATGAAAAAGAATTCATTATTTATATAGAGTGTTGAACAATCACATTCAAATATAAACAAAGTGTTATTCATTTTATATTGTGAGAGTCATCAATGAGCCAAATATAAGCCTCGTTTGCATAAAAATAGGGAAACTGTAACACCTCAGAAAAAAAATTAGAGTTCTTTATCACTTTACACAAGAGCACGTATCACAAGCAATTGCCAAAATTCCCGTTACTTTCCAATAAAAGGGTATCTGTCAAATGTCACAAAATGTTTTAAGCAATCGAGAGTTATAATAACGCGTATAAATCATTATTTTGCTAGCAAATCAAAAAGGAGTATTTTAGAAAACGCGAAGCAACAAGAAATCATATTTTCACGCTTTGCGAAACAAAATCGCGCGACTATATTATTTGGTGAACCCGTTCATACTTCAATAAATAAAATATAAATGGACCAATATTTAAATATTACTAAATAAATAGTATACCTTGACGTTTCATTTCCTCAAAACTCTAATATACAAAATGCTAGCTAAGTCAATCAGTAGCAAGAAATTCAAAATAAGCAAACTAACACTATCATTGCATTTCTTACAACCAATACCCTACACCTTACATTCACATGCTACGTCTTGTTTCATGTTTCAAACTTCAATAAAAGCGTCTATTCTTTAACAGTTTTAGAAAAATCAATTATAACAAATAGTATTATATTCATCAATAGTATATATTCTTTAACAGTATTAGAATTATTATCATGATGCAATAGTGTGTATAGTATGCATTCACATGCAACATCTCAGTAACCAAACCAACAAATTGAGTATAAATGAGGAAACCATGCATGGACAATTCTATCACAACTAAAATCTAAAAACAAGAAGTAAGCACAATACGATGTGAGTGAGGATTTTCGTTGAGTGCAAGAGCTAAGTGGGTGTCGGCTTTAGAAGAAGGTAGCTCCATGTTCGACCTGTTACCACCAACCCTTTCCTTTTCTCCCCATCAATCGACAAGCTTGGACCTCGGTAAGTCGACTTCACCGTTAATGCTTGTCATAAGTATAATCTTTACCTTG
This sequence comes from Tanacetum coccineum, assembly GCA_026074375.1. Classification (NCBI taxonomy): domain Eukaryota; kingdom Viridiplantae; phylum Streptophyta; class Magnoliopsida; order Asterales; family Asteraceae; genus Tanacetum; species Tanacetum coccineum. The sequence goes on along the minus strand of BQNB010015687.1, from coordinate 12,916 downwards.
TAGTTTAACAAACCTCGACCTTTTACACGATACCAAGACTTCATGTATGAACCATGTCAAGGTTCGCTGTAGACACAACATGTAAAGGACTTGGATCCCGTAATACTGCGTGAAATAAAGCAAAAGCATATGAAAAACTAGGGAACAACATATGATACGAACCAAAGAAATTACAACGACTTTAAAACTCGTACGAAAAACATGGCTCCAAACAAAAAGAGACGCATAAAATGCTAGGGTTTCGCATGAAAATGCTAGGGTTTTTGGAACAAGGCCTCGCTGCCACTGATGTTTCATGACCAAACTAGGGAACAACATATGATACCCAGCTACTGATGATATCGTGGTTTCGTGCTCACTGTGGTCTGTCACCATTGTTGAACCTATGAGTTTCGCAGCAGCTGCTGCTACTTTGCAGCCAAATGGGTTGCAAAATGACACCACCCCACCCTTAGTTTCAGACATTGACTATCCTATGACTAACCTTTTAAGAAAGAACCATGCGTGTTTAAAGAAAGAGATAACTATACAGGCATACGTAAAACAATGTAAAGCAGAAGAAAAAACCTATATAAAAATAAGTAAGGGTGCGTGGGAGAGGGAAGATGCACCGACAACAAGTGGTGTCAAACCACTGTTGGGGCTGCTGACTTGAATCAGAAAAAGGAAGGAAATAAAGGCCATGTTGGGTAATTAATATAGCAATATGTAAAAGGATAATTTTTTAGCAACTTTGCATGAGATTTGAATTAGTAAACTTAAAAACTTAAAAGAAGTATGGGGACATGTAATGGGTTCGTAGGTTCATTTAGCCAAATTCAGAATGGTTGGGCAAATGAAAATTTAACAAGCAAGAATCATATTTCGATATTCTAAGAATTTAATTAACATTTTTTTTTGATTTAGAAATGGGTGACAACGAAACCAAAGTTTTAAAAGAGTAAATAAATTTAACATGGTTTATAAAAAAACGAATTTTAACGCTAAAAATAATTATTACAGTCTATCGGTTTAAAAATGAAATTTAAGCAATACAGAAGGTAAAATATAAAATTTATATAATTAATATTTGGAAAGTCAAGGGATTAAAAATATATTTTGATAAGAAACTTAAAGCCGATTTGATGCGGTGGAAACGGGATTATATAAATTCGATAATTACACAAATTAATCAACGACAACGATATAAATAAATAAACGCGATGAGAAAATAGTGTACTTATATCTTACAAAAAATGTTTATATTCACTTTAGATATAAATCACCATGGTACTTGAAATATAAATTGCAACCGAGATAGTAATAGATCCTGATAAAACTTATAGAATGTAAGTCGTCCCTAAGCCACGTTTAATTCGACACATTTGAAAACGTAACAACGATAACTCATAAACACAAAACCCTTTTGACCATTGGGCTAATTACTGCATACAGTTTTAGAATGTAAACTCAGAAATTGCCATAATTACTTAGGTGTTTGACTGGGTCGCTATTTGACGTGCCTTAATCCATTTCCAATCTCCGACGATTTAAGCTGTCAGGTTGAGATTTTCATAGCCCTACCCGATTACTGTTTAAATCATCTTGGGTGAGAACATTTCCTTTTTAACAGTTGCACACAAGTACATTTACTGAATCTACGTATGGGTCCTAAGTCTATTCAACCCATATTGCTATATTGCCCAGTTTATCATGAACCGTTAATTCTTGTGAGCGCGAATGTTATGGATAGATCTATCGGGATTTACATCCCTGTTTGTTTGTCTTGACTGACATTAGTCAGCAAACACTGTTGCATTGATTAGTTACGGATGTCGCGGGTTAACACCTGCATGGGCTTATCTATGATGATACACGTTAACGCATCGGTGTCATGACTTTAGACAATATAAATACTTTTCATTAATGATAAATAGGGGAGGATTGTTATATATCATGCCTATGGTTATAAATCTTGTGGTTCACCCCTATTATCAAACAACACAACCTATGAACTCACCAACTTTATGTTTGAACACATTTAGCATGTTTTCTCAGGTGTTCATCTTACGGATATAAGGAGTCCCTGCATTGGTATATTGCATGTATAGGTCCTATCTCTAGTATCAATTCCACTTCACGCCATAAGTCACAAACCCAAATCCAGTCCTTCCGCTGTAGTGAATTGGGTGTGTGACAGTAAACGATTTCAGAAAACTATTACTAGAATGTTTTGGCTCATAACCGAGATCATCTTATTTATCAATATTTCAAGTCGGTTTTGGTATTATCCACTTAAAAACTGGTTGCAATTTTTAACTCATTTTCTGGTCCATTTTAAAGTGTGTCCATCTGAAACAGACACATTCGACGTTTGGTTAGTCTAGTAACGGTCCCACTAAGTGCGCGTCTTGTTTTCTTCCCATTTTGAGACTCATTATAAACCATGATTGTTCCGAAAACAAGTCCGTTTAAAAAGGGAACTTATATTGGAGACTAATTATTTTATAACTGAATGACGTACGTGACAGAAAAAAAAACTTAACCCTAAATGCTAACATCTAATCGGAAGCTGCTTAAGGTATGCTTGAAATCTGAGATGGGGCATGTGTACAAGCTAGGTAGGGATGTGGAGAAGCTAGTAGATGTGGTGTATAAGCTAGAAAACTAGCTTTGATGTGTTGTTTCTCTTGTTGCTTGCCGCAGCTAGAAAAGAAAGAACAAGAAGCATGTGATGAATTTTATACAATATAAATGGAAGATATTTTGAAGAGAGGTGCTTGTAAGCTGCTTAAGAATGAAGTAGCTTAGTCATGTAGGTGCTTGGTTGCAAGAAAAATAGTTAAAATGGGTCATTTTGCAAGGGTTTGTATTTCGGGTTCATTTAGGGTTCATAAGGGTTCAGGTTGAGTTTTCTAGCTTGTAATTCATGTACATTTGATTAGGAATGATAGGTTACTGATCCTAAGGATTATATTAAGGTTTAGAATCAAAAGTTGAGAGGTGGTTTAGGATAAAATGGGTAGAAAATGAGTAAGCGGGTCAAAGTTACAATTAGGGCACAATTAGGGTTTTCTAGCTTTGTTTCTTGTACATTATTGTTAATATGGTAAAATGATGATGGAAAGTGATTGAGAATGTTCTAATTTATGTTATTATAACTTATTTAAGTATTGGTTTAGGGTTACAATGGATAAAAACGAAGAAACGAGTCATGGTTTAGAAACTAGCTCGGTTTTAAGGTTTAGGGTTTTGAGTATAAAAAGATGTATGAAAGTTTATGAATAGAATAATTAGGGTTTACACATTGTATATTGAGTGTAGTATCCTGCACACAAGTGATGGTGAAGAAATTAGAATGAAAACGAAGGTAAACCGGCTATTTTAGAGATCATGCTTAATGACTTGTACTTTGAGTTGAAGAGTTTATATATTTCAAATGAGATGTTATATTACTTGTACATATGCTTTAGTAGCTTGTGCATTTACTTTAGATGTTAATCTTCCACAAAATTAGGGTTTAGAGATACCCGATAATGGTTTAAAGCCCATTTTGATATAATGTTGTAATTGATACCTCATATGAGTAATGTACTTTGTAATAATGATGTTGTGATATTGACTTGATATATGAATATAGGATTTCCATATGTAGGTTTCCTGCGCCCGTTAACTTTATTTATGCAAGAAATGTTGTACGTCGAGATATTGGCAAAGTAAGTAATATAATAAAGCGATAAATTTCCCTGAAAAATTTAAGTTCATATATAATTGATAGATTGTACATCATCTAACTTAATAGATGGATATTTACATTTATGAAAATTATGGGCTGTTATAATCCATGGGCCACCTGGCCAGGTGTCAAAATTAGAATTTTATTGATTTTTAACTTTTTCTATTTTATCTTATAACCATGCTATATGATACTATGTAGGATTTTAAACCTTAGGATATAAAATGTTCTCCATATAATCTAAGGACCATTATACAATCCACTTCACCACTTTCACCTTATAATCATCACCCTCAAACACCATTTTCTTCACACATTCTTCACATTTCTCACGTACAACCTTACTAGTTCATCACTGATAATGCTCAAATCAAGTATGTTTTGGGAGCGTTATTCATACTTTTATATTAGTTATTTGGTCAGTTACCTATGGTTTTATTACTCGATTATGTCAAAATATGCTTTCTAGTGTAATTGCAGCCAAATACAGGAAAACAAGAAAAGGAGAGACAAACATGCTTAGATTATCTCAACACTAGTACAAATCTTGGATTTCGTCACACATGCTCTTTTTTGAACGGCCACACAGTCAGATATTTATGTGACTAAATGTATCATGATAAAATAAACAGCCACACTTGAACTCATTTTGTGTGACCATTTCAGAATTTCATTGTCACACATTTGAGTATTTATGTGACTAGAGGTAACTGGTAATTTTTTGTTGATTATTTAGTCACTTATAATTTGGGACGTGTGACAGATACAAATAAGTTTGAAACATTAGTCACACTATATATATACATATGTGACAAATATATGTCACACAATTGAATAGTGTGACCAAAATCCATATATGGCCACATGAAGTAATTGTGTATGTGGCTAAATCATATAGTCAAGTTTGTTACACATTATTTAAAAGTGACTGCTATTTTTTACTGAATTTTTAGCCACATATGAATTTGAAATGTGTAATAACTGAAAGGTAAGTTTGAAGCATTAGTCACGATATATATTTAAAAGTGACAAATATATGTCACACAGTTGAACAGTGTGACAAAATGTCATATATGGTCACACTAAACCATAGACATACATGATTAAGTTTAACCAAAATTCAAGATGTTATATATGGTCACATTGAGTGTTTGTGTGACTAAATTCAAGATGTTATATATGGTCACATGAAATAATTGTTTATGTGGCTAAATCATAGAGTCAAGTTTTGTCACACATTTAACCTTTTTATACAAAACCCCTTTTTCACTATTTTTAACTAAAAAATTTCTAACACCCCAAAATATTTCGATTCCCCGCTTTATCTTTTTAGTATCCCGCCTACACTTTTTTTACTCAAAATCAAATCCTCCCTCCACTCTTTCACTACCTTTCTAATCTCGATCCACCACAAATTCGCTACCTATAACCATCGGAATCCTCTGTTGCTCTCCCACGATATCCACATGTTACCCGCTATTACTCATATTAATTACCGGAAATGAAACCACCCATCCATCTTGTGTAATTTTTAATTAGTTGAAGTATTAATAACTTGTATATATTAATCTAAATGTATGTTGTGGCGCAAGAACTATCTTTTGGATTCGAGGTATATTGACTCAGTTTTTATATATTTGACTTTTGGTGTCTGATTTTGACTTTAGGGACTGATTTTGACTTCATGGTTCAACTGACCAACATTGTAAGTTTGTTCTTTCTCTTTATATGTTAATCTCCTTGAGTAATGTTTGGCTAGTATTAAAGGTGAAAGAATGGTATGCTTATATTATGTTCTGGTAGTTGGAGTGTGTTTGGTGCGGAGCATTTAGGAGCGGTGAGCATTTTGTTTGTTAATGCTCGTTTAAGCAGCAAGTAGCTTTATTTATTTTTTTGGAGCATTTAGGAGCATTGAGCATTTAGGAGTACATCTACGTTACGTGACGTTTTTATATAAAAAAACTGCCACCGGTTACATCTAACTGCTACTCTTAGCGCTACTTTTGCCAAACACACCCTTACCGTTTACGTTGTAGCTTTGTCAGTAGTAGATGTTTGTTTTATATAAGCGTTTGATAACATATATTTGTATATGTATTTATATAGAGTATATGTTTGGTAAAGAGCTTTTAAGAGCGTTTAGCTTTTACTACAGTTTTGCCTAACATACCTATATTGTATAATGACGTAAAAGCTAAACGCTTTTTTAAAAGCCGTCATTGCAATACAAGCATTATCTTATAAATGCTCTTAAACACTCCAAAAAGCTCGTCGCCGGACACAATTAGAGCTTTATCTAATGTCATAGTGTAAAAATAATATAACAGGTTGTATACTGTCATTTCTGAGTTTGATTTTGAAATCTTATTCGAATTTATTTTCCTTCCTTGATTAAGGGATAAGGCTGTAAGGGATCCCGTATCAGATTAGGTGAACATTCTGGACCAGAGGTTGTTAGCGTTATCGAAAATGATGTGCCCACAAAAAATATATCTGAATTTCATCGCAGTGCAAACCACCTATAATTAACACATTCTGTTCGGTTTTAATGTAAGCTAGTAACTAGTACTAAGCAAACAATTACTTGACGACAAGTTTAGTTTTGTGACACTTGTTCTATGTCCAAAACCTTCTTGGGTTCAGGCAAAGAATCAAGATTTATTGTTAATCTAGGAAACTGACTTGAGACTGCCTTTTACAAGTTTATTTCAGTTCACTGTTTATATAAAGAAAATAACATATAGCTTGGGATATGTGTAGTAAACAGCCAATGTGGAATATCATGACGGTGTGGATTTAATATTTATTATCATTGTTTACTAATATAGCCAAATAAAAATGTTTTACAATATCCAAATCAGTTAACAAGAAAAAAAGTGACATCGATGATGAAATCCTGATTAATCATTAGACGAATATCTATATAAGTAATATCTGTCAGTTTCTGAGGTAACAGCTAGAAAGCATAGATCCTAGCAAACAGATAGCCATCATTGAGCATTATCTTTATATTTTGGGTCACTTAGAAAGCATAGATCCTAGCATATGCATTTCATGGAAGTATGTATCCATAACTATATATAGGCTGATGTAGAACTCTTCTACATCAGGAGCCTATGGTGTTTGCTCATGTTATGTTAATTATTGATCTCAATCAGATTGTCATCTTCTGCCTTGGAGATGTTGGTTCCTGGTCATGCAGTTGGTAATGTGATGGGTAGAGGTCGAGCAAATGTGGATAACATCCGTAAGGTGAATATCTTACATTTCTTTATGGTGTATGCTTTTGTTTTATAAGACGTAGAGTTAAGTATTTTATCTAAAGTTCTCATTTGGGTTTTGTTTTATTAACAGATATCAGAAGCTTCTGTAGAGATATCTGATAACAAATCATCCTGTGGTGATCGTGTAGCTGTTATTTCAGGGAAACCTGAACAAAAGCGTACAGCTGAAAGCTTGATTCAGACTTTCATAATGGCCACCTAATGAAGGTGAATGGTTTACACTCGTGAATGGTTTCAATTATTATCTGAGTTTTATATGATTCATATGTATAATCTAATGGAATTCATAACTTTTATACAGTATGATCAAGATTATTTTCCTGGTAAGAGGAAAAGAGGCAAAGATTATAAAGAAGGAATGGTAAGATGGCTATCCATTTTAATTAGTATAATGCAACAGTAATCTAGCTTTTTGTATAAAAGTATTTTGGAAGTTTTATGTATTGGAAATACTAAAATTAGCTAACAGGGGAATGTGGTAAGCCAGTTTACACAGTTACTATTTATAATTTTAAGAAAATGAACTAAAAGTTGGCTGCTGATCAACCCAGAGCACCAAAGGGCCTTTGGCCTAGCGGTACCCATGTGGAAGTTATGTGCCCGGTTGTCGGTTCAAGTCTTGCGATGTGGTTGTGTAGGATTCTCTATGATATAGGGGTGCGTGTGTGTGCGAGCTTGCCTTTCAAAAAAGAACCAACCCAGAACGATCCACCCCGTTTCAACCTACACTGATAATGAATCGTTTTGACCCATTATTCAGTCTGCTGCATGGTTTTTATCTTTCAGTTGTAAAGATTAACTACATTTAAGCAAATAAAAGCATAACCTTGATCCCAATTAGTACAAATTCTAACCTATTAAACTTGTACCTATAGCTTTCCATGCACAATAAACTTAAATATTTTCACGTTTTCTTTTTTTGGTACTAACTTCTGGCATGTGTTTTTGAACAAAGGCTTCTAGAACCCTTGTTACACCAACACAAGCTGGCGCTGAGTGCAACCTGCTTTCTTGTTAGGACTAAAACACATACTTGGGGTCATTATTGTAAGTGTCCTTGACTTTTTCTTCTGACAGTTTCATTTTTTGCTTTTATAAACTTAAGAGGTACTGAGGTGGTATGCATATAAAACACATTAGGTGACTTTCTACTCATTTGATCCATTTGTGTTAGCTATACTTGACCTATTTGTGTTAAGCACACTCTGAGTTTTACTGTTTTTGTGATTGTGTGATTGGTGCAGACATTGAAGGGACTCAAGCGAAAGGATGTTCAGCTACTTAGGAAATTCGGAATTCAGTTTAAAGGGGGCTTCGAAAATGCAGAAGTTGGCGGGGATCTAAAGTAAGTAGGGGCTTGTTGTGAAGAAAGTTTATCATTATTATGGGTTACCTTTTATTATCACAGCCGGTGTGTCATGTGTGTGTATTTAACTTAACTGACCCGTATCAGGCTATTAGTTAGAATGGGTCAGTTTAGGTTGGGTTTGGTTTAAAATGGGTCACTGGGTCATTTTTGTAGTACGGGTCAGTTTAGGTTGCTTCCAGTTTGAATGGGTCACTTTTTGTTACAGATCAGTTTAGCTTGCCGTAACTTTAAATGGGTCAAATTGTCATTTACTTGTCGCCAGGTATGACTCATATTAGATAAAAGATGCAAGATAAGTAATAGAAAATTTTGAGCAATAAAACATGACTAGATAATAGCCTAGGCTAATAATCTAGCAAGCGACATTTATTAAGGGACTATTAGACATTTTCATGTCAAAACAGAATATGCATTTAGAACAATCTGTCAAGCTATTTTGCAATAGGTTCTTTTCATAATGCTATTATACAATTGGCAGGTACAGTTCTCATTCTATGAGAAGGATGCAACTACCATGAGCGCATTTTGAATCATCTAAGTTAAAATACTTTGACTATTAGTTTGAATGGGTTTATAATTTGAATGGGTTTATAATTATTTGTCCTTATAACTTGTTTGGTTTATAATTTGAACTGCCCCATATCGGCTATTAGTTTGAATGGGTCAACTAAGGCTGCAACTAACATATTGTTCTGGCATTTACTAAACTGACCCATATCGGCTATTAGTTCGAATATGTCAATTTAGGTTGGGTTTATAAATTGTGTGCTGTTACGAGTTAATGTTTTTTAAAGTGACCCATACTACAAAATTACACGGGTCAGTTTAGTATAATTGTGTGCAGTTACATAATTGACCCGTACTAAAAGTACATTTAATATAGACTTCTAAAGCGGTTTTTTTCTAAACTGACCCATATCAGTTTGCCTATGTAAATGTGCGTGCATTTAAGAACAATTAGTACGGGTATATATATATATATATATATATATATATATGATAGATCTATCACCTTTTTGGTTTGGCTATTAGTTTGTTAACAGTTTGTTGATGACTCAATGATATTTATGCTGTTATTTCATTTGCAGAGATGACTATGTTGGAAACTTTTCCGGTATAGTAGGAGTTGTCACCCGACTATCTGAAGTTTTTCAACACTTGCTGGAAGTGAAATATACGTGTAACAAATGCACATCACTTTTGGGTTCTTTTCTTCAAAAGTTGTCTACTGCAGAGGTTGTCGGTCGTTCCTGCTCTCATTGCCAATCAGAAGGGCCATTCACAGTCATTAGGGAGAAGGTGACTTTTATTTTTATCCGGGTTCTCTTAAGTTACATTGTAAAGTAAATCAATGTATATATGCTCACACATTCAGCTCTCCGTGTGACAGACTGTATACAGCAGGTATCAGAAGCTTACCCTTCAAAGCCGTCATTACCTAGTTTCCCCTACTACTGCTCCAATATCCATAGAAGTCATACTTCTCGACGAGCTGATTGGTTGTGCTCGCCTTGGCCAAGAAATTGTAATTCCTTCCTTATGCCTATCTTTTTTTTCTACTACTGTCATATCAGTAAAATCACCTTTTCCCTTTGCAAATATACAAGAGATCACAGGTATCTACACAAAAAACTATGATTTCCCGTTGGCTGCAGAACATGAGTTTTCCGCCTACACCAAAGTGTTTGAAGCAAACTATGTTGCAAATAAGCAAGAGCGTCTTTTCCCCTATTTGCTTAACGATTCTGTCAAGGAACAAGTTCTGCATATGTCTAAAGACCCGCAGATTAACACGAAGCAGTTCATCAGATATATGATTTCTTCTAACATTGGAGAAGTAGTTTGTATCTTCGTTGCAGCTGTACTTGGAATACCTGACACTCTTGTCCCTGTAAGCTGCTTCTCATCTCTGTACTTGTATGATATTACATTAATGTTGCCAATATGATATTAATACTGCTCATGGTTAATACTGCTCAACATTAATGCTGCCAATATGATATTAGTGCTGCCTGTTGGTAGTTATTAATGCTGCTTATATATTAGTGTTGCTGGTTCTTTGTTAATACTGCTATTGGGATTAAGGGAAATTATTTCTGCTAATATATATGTTAATACTGTTCGAGTATATTAGTGCTGTTAAAGAAGTTTGTGCTATTGCAGTACCTTCAATTGTTATTTTTAAGGTATGCGTGTTTGTGTAGTACATTGTGTCGTGGTTGTAGGCATGGTGATGGTGATCGTTGATAGTGCTGTAGGATGACGTGCTTCCGGCTGACAGAAGAGAGACATGTAGCAGCTTGGCATCTTTTTTAAGAAACAAGCAAATAACTATTCCTTTATGCAACTACTTAGAATTGTTCATAGATTGTGTTTAGCTGAGAATTTGATTATGTACGATATTACAATTGTATATTTGGTTCAGTTATATACATTCGAGTTTTATTTAATTTGAAATTGTTTTTTGTTTTTTAACTTGTGTCTGTTATATATATATATTATATATTTATATATATATTATATTATATATATATATATATATATATTTAATATATTTATATATATATATATATATTTTATGTAATGACACAAAATTATTGATTTGTTATCTGTGACTAAATAGATGCAACTCACATAATATGGTCAACGCTTTATCAATCATTATTGGTCCACTCTTTGTTTATTGGATGTGTGACTAAAATACTACAACTGTCACACAAACTAAAAATTCATGTGACCATTGGATGAAGAATAGTCACACAAAATACATATTCATTTGACTTTAAACACTATATGGTTACACTTATTAACACTTTTGGCCACTTTATGCTTAATTGTATTGACTAAACACCCAAAAAGAAACTCATTGCTTTGTGTGACTACATATGTACAAAATGGACCACACAAACATAAATTCATGTGGCTATTAAATGATCAGTAGTCCACAAAATACAATTCTCAATTTTAAACACCATGATGGTCACCTATTACACTTTTTGTCACTTTATGCTTAGTTGTATGTGACTAAATAAACAAAAAACATGCTTTGTGTGGCTAAATATTACAAAAGGTCACACAAACCTCAAATTCATGTGGCCATTGGATGATCAATAGTCACACAAAATACATATTTCTTCAGTTTAAACACGATATGGTCACACTTATTAACACTTTTGGTCACTTTATGCCTAGTTGTATGTGACTAAATACCCAAAACAAACATGCTTTGTGTGGCTAAATATTACAAAAGGTCACACAAACATAAAATCCATGTGGCCATTGGATGAACAATAGTCACACAAAATATACATTTCTTCACTTTAAACACCATATGGTCACACATATTGACACTTTTGGCCACTCTATGTTTAATTGTATATGACTAAATATACAAAAAAACATGTTTTGTTGGTTGTACATTGTTTACGGTCACTAAATTGTACCTATTTAGTCACACGAAAATTGTGGATACGGACACTAAAGCTTTCTTATGTGTGACTAACTCGAATGCGTGACCGTAGGTGACCTACGGTCGCGTGACCTTTTGTCACACACGAAACCTTTTGCGTGTGAGACTGTATGTATATAGTCACACATTTTTGGTGTGACCAATACCACTTTTTGTACTAGTGTAAGTGAGAAGAGCTGGTAACTGGGACTTCAGTCTTCTATGGAACAGTAGAAAGTGTCACATGAGCATCTTCTATGACTTGAGAGATCTCTGGATTTTCATTCCCTTACTAGACGTTAATCATTTCAGCATCGGTACCCTCCTTTTGAATAAACCCTTCATCAGTTGTAACTGGTTCATTCATCCTTAATCCACATCATCATCGAACTGATTGTTAGTATAATCCATTCCTTTATCTTCATCACCTTCAGCTTTATCGTGAACCTTTGATTCATCATTGGTTTCATCTTCATCATCGGTAGAGTTAGACGGGGTTTTAACAAACTCTTTATCCTTTTCTTCTTCATCATCTTCAACCTCTTCTTCATTCTCCTGTTGATCAGATTCGGAACTCGATTCATTCTCATCAGTTTCATACTCGGAATCCGACCCATTTTCACTGTCAGATTGGGTATTGTCATCACCACTATCTCTCTCTTGATCACTTCCTTCACTTCTAGAGTCATGTTTATTATTACTGTCATCTTCATCCTTTCCTCAAGATTCAGCTTCACTTTTAGTTGATTCTTCTTCAGTCACATCGGGAATCCCTGGTTTAACACCAGTTCCTACATTTATGATAGAAGGTTTGATTTTTGTAGCACTTGGAGTAATTTTGGTAACAGTACCCAAGCCACTTGGATGAGTCTTGTGAAAGTCCCTCAAACTCTTCTTAAAAATTTATTCATACTGAGCTTCTTCAGTTAATGCCACTTCAAGAGCGAATCAATTCCTTTGCGTTTCTCAACAGTCATCTTTTCCTTCTTCTTAGACGAAGACTTCATAAGAGTTTCTCTAATGACAACACCTACCGTTGGTGCATCAGAAGACTTCTTGTTAAGTCTCTTAACTCTGTTTGACTTCTTATGGGTTCTTCA